>VXBH01003138.1:429666-461372 GCA_013400035.1 Rynchops niger | reverse complement strand
AATGATGTTTGATTGCAGTAGATCTCTTTGGGCCTCTGTGTGTATATGTCTCACTTGCTTTCTTGGTGTTACATAATTTATTTTCAGCATTTACCAAAAATAAAACTCAACAAAGATGCAGTGGCTGTTATCCAAACAAAAATAACCTAACCAATACCTAAATAAAGCAGGAAATAAATAGTTTCTATCTTCCTTTGTCAGTTTTACTTGGTATCCAAACCATGTGACCTGAGTATAAATAAATCTCACCCATATGTCAGACATAGCTTTGTCTGAAAAGGAGCAAAGAAAAAAATAAAGCCAAACAAAATAAAAGGAGGAAAGGCTGAAAAGAATAAAAGATAAAGAAAATAGGAGAACCATTTCTGTTGCATATTGCAGAAATAAGAAAAGAGCGGCAGCACAGACTACAGCTCTGAAATGGATTTAGGATCTCAAGGATACTCCTTATGCTGTGTCTCTGGTTAGGGTTGAAAACATTATTAGGGAGAGACAAAAGTAGTAAAAGATCACTTCCTCTGTGTGAATAAATCCAAGCCTGTAGCACACATAAGGAGATAACGAGTACAGACTGTTTCTCATGTAGGGCCAATTTTCTGTCTAGATAAAAAAATCAGATGGCAATACACTGGGCTAAAGAATATATACTGGGCCAAGTTTTGGGGTTAGTCGTCTCCAGTATATGTTATACCGTATTTGGATTTCTGCTTCATACTCCTAAATTTTGACTTTCTATGCTACTAAAAGTTGGCACGCATAATGCAGACAGCGTTAAGCCACTGGTATCACAGGCCATTGAAAAGCTGGAGAAAAATTATTCCAGACATAAATTATATCTGTTAGGAATAGCAAGCTTAGGAAAGCCCCAGAAAAGGCCTCAATGGATTTGCATTTCAAATGGTGACACCAAGGATATCAGCAGTTTCACTGCTTACACTATTTGATAACACAGAGATGTAACTGCTCCTTCTCTTCTCTGGATCCAAAGTCACTCTGGAGCAAACAAACGTATCTGTGAACCTGATCATCTTTTCAAGCACTGAGAGATATCTGTTGAGGAATCCTCAAGTTTTAGACACGTCACAGCTGGTGGAGGCAAACAGCAAGTTGGCTGCTCAGAGAAAACACAAGATTGTTTCCTACCCTGGACCACAAAGGGAAAAAGAGAGATTTTCCTCTGCTAACTGTGCTTGCAGAGGCAGTGGGATGGGACATCTTCAGTCTTCTGGCACAGGAGAGGTTGAAAACACCACTTTTAGGCATTGCCTGCAGGGAGTTCCGCAGGCTACAGGTGGATTTCTAAGTTAGACTTCCCAAGAGTATCCCCTAAAGGGCATTTACTTATTTATAAGCACATCTCATGACCAGTTCAGATTTGGTCCAGTGAAGAAAAATGGACAGAGGGCCGAAACACCAACTCTACACAGTACTCATCAAACCTTACATATTTATAGAATCACAGAACTGTTTAGTTTGGAAAAGACTCTTGAGATCATTGAGTTCAACCATAAAACTAACACTGCCAAGGTAAAGGTCAGGACAGTACAGGTATTCTTTCTTCTGATCAACACTTAGAAAACCGCTAACCACTTATTTTCTAGGTACTTTTTCTAACCTTTTTTCCTCGTTCTTTTTTCTAACCTTTTTTACAATTTGTAGACCACCTAAAAATTTCCTGGTAATGGGACCCCTTAAAACATGTCGCATACACAGACTGCAGTACGGCAAATGTGGTTTTTCTTTGCTTTTGTGAAATCTTATAGAAGCAGTGAAAGCCCAAGGCTTCAGAAACAATAGGCTGGAAGCCAACACTTTCAAAGAGTCACGCAGGCTGTCTGGTGAGCTTGCTGTCAGCTGCGGGGATGAGCCAAGTGAGCCCTACTCATAGCCCACAGGAGTACGCTCTACAGGCCCACCACTGCAGCAATTCCTTGGCGGCTGGAACTCATGTCCAACCACCATCCCTCCACTTTCCAGCCAACAATTTCACTTCCTAACAATAACAGTAGTATTTGCCCCTGGTTTTGCGTGTAGTCAGAAAGTAATTATGTGTCACTAATTAGCCAGAGATGCAAGGAGCTCAGGTTTGCAATTTCATAGAAAAGTAACTCTGCAAACTGTCACTGAGTTTTAGGCATCACGCATGTTTCAGAGAGCAGGAACGCAGCTCTCTGCCCAACCCTACAACCATACGCTGAACAAAGAGGCTTTGAGAATAAGACCAAATGAATACAATAAGGTCATGCCGGAGCTCATGCAAACTTTGCTTTTTCAGTGCTGAACTTTCAAACCTCACTCCACTGACATGCTCCTAATGAATTTTGGAAACCAAGTTCCTAGGGATGCAGCCGTATAGTTTACTTAAATATATACTTTACACAGCAGCCAAATTAAGCGTGACAGCCTGTTTACTATGAGTTCCTTCCCTATGGGAGCTTTCAGACACAGTACATTAAGCAAGACAGCAAAACAAGAAGTCATGAAACAAACAGCATTAAATACTGGTATATTTCATACTTATCATTTTGGCACATAGAAATCACAAGATTTATAGATTTCACTGGCCAAATCTTAAAAAAACTACTATAAAGAAGCCAAGCAAGTAGGTGGTGCAAAAAACTACAGCTATTCCAACAGACAGCCTCTGTCTTATTTAATGTCACCTATTATTTAGCTACTAGTGTCAAGATCAATTTGACTGCTTTCTATGTGCACCTTAGATAAACAACCTGTATGTTTTACACATGACAGTATCTTCTTACATGGTCAAAAGGTTCCTTGATTTTCTGTTCCTGGAAGTTACAATTTAATTCCCCAAACTAAAATTTAATTCTTTTATTAAGCAATTTACATCAAATCCAAAGTAAATTAAATAAATATTTTGAAAGAAAGCCTATCATGAAGAGTAAAGAGCATAAGCATCAGGCTGCTGATGCTAACTCTGACAACACAGAGGGCCATTTTTAGTCTTCTAGAAAGCTCTGCCATCCTATAAACAAAATATGGAAGACACTTTTCCGAACACACCTCTTGATCTGTGAAGATCTCAATGAAGTTCTGGAAGGAAAAGGATCCTGACTGAAGAATGAGTTCTCCTGTGTTTTCAAAGCACTGTCCAGTTAGTACAAGGAGCTTGTGTCTTGCAGCGTCTGTGATCATCAAGCGCACCTAGAGTGAAGGAGAGGAATACATTAGTAATGGGACCTACCGCATGNCAAATCCAAAGTAAATTAAATAAATATTTTGAAAGAAAGCCTATCATGAAGAGTAAAGAGCATAAGCATCAGGCTGCTGATGCTAACTCTGACAACACAGAGGGCCATTTTTAGTCTTCTAGAAAGCTCTGCCATCCTATAAACAAAATATGGAAGACACTTTTCCGAACACACCTCTTGATCTGTGAAGATCTCAATGAAGTTCTGGAAGGAAAAGGATCCTGACTGAAGAATGAGTTCTCCTGTGTTTTCAAAGCACTGTCCAGTTAGTACAAGGAGCTTGTGTCTTGCAGCGTCTGTGATCATCAAGCGCACCTAGAGTGAAGGAGAGGAATACATTAGTAATGGGACCTACCGCATGTTTCAATATTCTGCTGAAAATGTGCAGTTTATCTCTCCTAACGTAAAACATATTTTGCACCAGAGTCTCCTGGGACTGTCGAAACATTATCAAATTATAGTGTTGTTTACAAAAGACTATAAGAAATGTGCAGAAGGGAAAAAAGGAGGGAGAAGAAGCAATTAGAGAGGAGGTCTGATGAACAAACCAAACTAATGACATGGAAAAAAGACCAAAGAGCAGAGCAGAATAAAATTTGAATGAAAAAATAATATTTTCAATGAACAAGTTTATTCATTGTATAACTCTTGGTGAATTTTAGTAGCGCTGTATCAGGACAATCTTAGCAAGCTGTGTCCCTGGTACTAATGAGGGGCAACTGCATGTGTCAGACTCAGTTTTTGGAAGGCTGCTCTTTTCCCAGAGTACAGCATTACTTCCCAGTTAAGTTGTGAAAACATCACTGAAAAGTAATGGCCACAAATCGCACATAGAAGTGTCATATTTAGATTGTCTTTCCATTATAACCTGGATCACCTAGAAAGTTAGGAGATGATTCTTCTTCACCTTAATCATAAACTTGTACTTCAAGTGCTCAGTTAGAGTCACACGCACCATTTAAATCTCATGATGTCGCTAACTATGGACACTGTAAGTTCTTAATATGTGCAAGCCCAAGACTTTCTTCAATGTATAGTAGTAAATTAAGTGGATGCCTGATAGCACAAATGAGCTTGCTACTGAGAAATAAACTTCTTCTGCATTTTGAAATAACTCTTAACTACTTTAAAGGAGAAGCTCGTTTTACTTTACTTGACCCTCACTACAGCTACTAATAACTGCTGTTTCCCCCCCCCCACCCCAGGGGAGATTTGCTTGCATGCTAAAAGAAATCCACATATTCAGTATACTTCTGTTGGTTGGATTCAATTGAAATTTAAGAACAAAACTAAATAAAATCTTAGTAAGATTCTGTAAATTTTTCACTAACACTTCAGAAGTCTTGTCCAACACCAAATAAAAAAATCAATTCAGACCAAGGTAAGGTATGAATTTCAAATGCACTAATTCCTCTACTTAAGGAGGAATTAAGTTAAACCAGAACGGCGATTTCAGAACAAGGCTATCCACGTATTAAACTAAATGAGCAGAGTCCGTCTGGAAAAATTCCACATGAAATTGCATCCAAGCTCCATCTCCATGGAGATGACATCATCACCTCAGCTTTCCTAGCAGGCTATTCCTTCCATTTTTTATATTGATTGTTAAGCCATCAGTTGTTCTAAGTAACTCCTGCTCACACCAGGGAGGCTGAGCCAGGGAGGCTGAGCCAGGAAAGCTCGGTCTGAATCTCTGCTGAACAACTTGTGTTTTCAGTGCAAGTAGAAAAGAAGCACTGATGAGTACGTATCTGAAAGAAGGTCCCAATTCTACCATATTTTCATTGTTATTTTATTAAATAAGTAACCCTGGCACTGAGCTGCAGAAAATTCCTTTACCTAAAGCAGGGCTAATGCTGGTTTGTCACTAATTGCACTAAATAATTATAAATTCAGCAATATCCTTGCTGTATCGAGTGCACCTATTCCTATTTCAGACAAAAATATAGGTAAGTGCAGCTACGGTCTGATGTGTGTCACTCAGAACCTGTCTGTTTTAGCTGTATTAGAACCATAAAAGAACTGGCTTCTTCTTCTATGTTTTCTCTGGTTGCTGGCAGCAGTGCTGGGCAATCACTGTGTAAAGTCACACGGTTTTCCAACAGCAAAATTATTTCCGAACTTGTGAATCACTGATATGCAACTGTCATATAATTGCCCCTCAACCTATTTTATTAATTGATTATGAAATAGGTTCTGCACAGCTATCAAACTATGGCAAGGAGGAAGGCAAATAAATGCTTGCAGATTACAGAGCATAATGTATGAATACATGTGAAAGACCTTTAAGAGACACATAAATTCTGTGTCTGGGTATAATCAAGGCTTCCTGAAGGACTACCAGTCTCCAGATTTCAAGACCACTCCATTTCAGAAGAAATACTGCAAGGTGATTTTTCTATTCAGCTTTACCCTTGGCTGAAGTCCCAAATTGTTTGAATGAACAGCAAGACATAGCCTCAGTCAAAACAGAGGCAAAGGTGGAGTGCGAACAGGGACAGGAGCATTGACAGATCAGCAGTTTCCCAGACTTTTGGTAGAGTTGAAAAGCATCAGAGCAACAGAGTGGGGTCTTCTTATGGGGGTTTCAAAAACTTGTTTTCTTTGGGAAACTACAGTCTGTCTCCCTTTGGGTCTCTCTCTTCTGGGAGGTACTTTGGCATTTGACAGAACACGACAGGAGCTTGGGGAAGAGCCATGCTCAGCCTACCACCAGTACAACTATCACCAGCCAGATTAGCAGGAATTTCTTTTACTATAATTTTCCTTTGTTTTCCCTGGATGGATAGATTCAAATTCCGCTTCTGATGAAGCCAGAGCTCCATGCCATATCACTGTCCCCCCAGATACAATCTGGAAATCTCTTCATATATGAAAATAATTTTTCTATTTGCCATAATGAGCAGAGCATCTCTATTCCAACCTCTGATTTAATTCTGCTGGCTCTTTTTATTGTCTTTTTCTGGCTTGTGTCCAGTCAGAGTCTTGCTTGGTCAGCCAAGGTAAACCTCAGCTTGTTAACTTCTGGCTGTGACCAGTTTGGCAAGATGAAAGCAAAGAAAAGATTGCCTCCCTCAGTCTACTGAGAGGAAATTAACAGTAACCTAGCCAAACATTTTTCAGAGCCAAAGGAGTAAAGCCAGGGTCCAGAATTCATTAATGGGCCTCAGACCATGTTCTTCCATGTGGTCATCTATCACAGGTACCATGAGCAACAGTGACAGAAACGGCATTTCCCTACTTTTGGCAGTTCCTTTTGCTCTCCCTCCCCTCCACACACACTTTATAACTTTTTACTCTGAATGTCTGAGTCTATTAAGAGCTGCTACCCGTTGTTTTCACCTATAGATTTTTAGTGAAAGGCCTGCCATTAACTAAGGTGACTTACTTATTTAAACTTTTACAACTTCAGAAATTTAATTTGTTTCAGAGTCCTTCCTCCCGTGTGCATTTAATATGACTTAAGGTGGTAATAAAATAGATTTTTCACTAGGCACCAAAAGCAGAGTCACTTCATTTCCCAGCAGAAATGATACTCTCAATGCTTCCCAGCACAGGCTAGCAATGCAATTATCTCTATTTTTCCAACCTTCAGTCTCAGTAGCTAAATTTGTCAATTTTATCTTTGAGCTACATGCTCAGTTCTTTGACTCTAGCGAGTTCATGAGGAATTGGTAGTCCTCTTCTGGCCGACTGTCTAGAGCCCATTGATCATGTCACATGCGTTTTGAAGGAATTCTTCTCAAAGACCTAAATTTGTCTCAGGGCACCTTCAGACACTTTTTAAAAAATGTATAAAACAGGCATCCAGAGCTACCAAGCAATGGAGGAGCACAAGGAAAGCAGATGTAGTTTCACCACCGCTGCATACACTTCATCAAGAAGGGAATTTGGTGCATTATGAGAAAAGAAGTGCTGAGATCAGAGATGTGTTTCTGTCATATGCCTCTGATGTTTTGTCAGGAGTCTGGGAAACTAGGGAGAAAATCAAGGGATGGCTGATGTTTTTCATTATATTTGCTCCTAACCTGTCCTTTCATCCACAGTTCAGACCTGGTCTTAGAGTGTTAAGACACTGAAAGACAGTATTGGGGTTTGTCAGTCACTAAGCTGGAAAGCAGTAACTGATATTCAAGAATCATCTCAACTATGCCGCTTCACTTCTCTCATCCTGTCCACTTAATGGAGCTTTTGTGACACCTCCAGTGAAGTATTTTTGGCTTACCTCAGTACTAACTGCTTCATCTGAGGGATTGATCAGGACTACAGTTTCTAAGACATCACTTCTGTGGTGAAGAATCTTCTGACCTGCAAGCACAGAGAGCAAAAAAAACCAGAGAAGAAATTAAATTCAAACAGCATACTTTAAACCAGCACTTCCCATGAGCTTGTTGCGCGTCCCGCTGTGCGACAGCTCTCTGGTCACCCGGAGCAGCACACACCAGCCACAGCAACTGCCGTGCTGCTCATCTCTTCAGAAACACGTGGTCCTGCAGGCAAGAAACACTGCTCCAGAAAATTCAAGGTAATGAAAACAAATTGGCAACAGCGCCAAGTCCTGTCCCTTCTCCCTGGCTGGAGGAGCCCCTGCAGCTCACCCTGGTCTCACAGAGCTGGGGAGGAACAGGGACCGGAGCTGAGAATCTGGCCCTGTATTTTCGTGAACGTATCTACATCACAGACGCAGCTGAGATTACAGTCCCACAGGACTGTCACAGTCCTGTAACATGCCCAGGTGGTTTTAAATGAACTTTTCCAGGAACTATTAGTGTCTTAGCCACAGCAGCAGAAAAGTAAGCATGGTCTGAAAACTTCCCCAGCAAGAAGCAGTGAATACTTGGGCTGTATGCTGGCACTGCCCACCACGGCTAACGAGCACAATTTGTGAGACAAGCAAAGGAGCACAGGGGTGTCCCCACTGCCCACCACCACCAGCACTGTCCCACATGGGACTGGTGTGCTCCCTGTCATGCGCCACGGGAGCACCCTCGAGCCAGGCAGTGCCCCACGCAGATCCCAGGTCCCTGGCCATACCAGATGAACCAGGTGACAGCTGGGACCCACCCTACCATAACTTCCCTTCCATCCTTTCTGCTAATAGTGATTAATGTCGGGACACTGTGAGAAATTCCCTGCGGGGATGGTCGGACACTTGCCGCGCTGCCCTGCTTCATCTTCCTCCTGCTTACAAAAACCGTAGCAAGCAATGTTAGGCAACAAGAGCGAAAGGGCGTACAAATAACAGCTAGCTCCTGAATGAGTAACGTCTGGGCAAGGTTGGAGCAGCCTCGCAGCCTGCTGGCTTTCATAGTTAGTAGTTAGTCCGTCTCTGTATTTAATAGTGATATTCATCTGACTGGGAGTGGATGCCAGAAAAACACAACAGAACTCTTGACATTTCTATTATTTCTTTTTCTTATGTTAATTGGCAAGTTCTTATCAGGGTCTCTTTCTGTGAGAACTGCAGTGAGATTAATTAGCAGCCGTATTGTCATTCAGAAATCCAGACTGGTAATTAGTCTAAAAAACCCAGAAGAGCCGTCTCTTCTGAGCAAACGGCTCGGCGCAATATTAATCAATTAAAATAATTAATTGCGTTTAAAAGGAAGTACGAGCAACAGGGAACAAGTCACCTATTTGCCAACTGAGAAGAAACTCCCCTGTAAAGTGGTGTAAAATAGAGGCGGAGAATGGCCCCGCTGAAAGGAGCTCTGCGCTCCTGAGAGCCCCCGGCGGTGTGGGGAGGCCTGCGAGGGCGAGCAGCCAGCCTTTCCCACACCCCCAGCTCGGGGCAGGCGGGGTTCCACCCTCCCCGCAAGCCAGCAATGCCCTCTTCTTCCTCCTCCTCCTCCTCCTCCTCCTCGCCCACCAAGCTTGCAGTGTGTTGTGCCTTCTGCTGCTGCGCTGAAGAAGGTCTGCATTTCTAAGCATAAGAGTTTACAACCACGTGATAGAAAGTGAAGGAAAAGGAAAAAAAATAAAATGTTCTCAAGTAAAACTGTGAGATGCAGTTGCCTTTTACTGTCTCGTGTGTGTCATTGCCTAGAGACTTGTGGATAATAATCTAATTCGTTTGAAGAAACCTAGTTTCCTTAACATATATTCTTTTTGCTACACTTCCTTGAAAGAAGGAGATGGACTGTGTATTACAAAAGGGAAGGAGGTCTCCCTCTCCAGCATCCAGTTCTGGCATTACCCTTTGTAATTCAATTCATTTTTACAGCTCTGCTTCCTTGCTTAACAGGAATGCATATACAAGGCTATATTCATCCAGATCGCTCTGTTACCACAGAATGCGCTCTGTGATCTGGTACTTTATTTAGTCTGCAGATTTCCCTCAAATAAAAGGATTAGGCAGATTTTATTGAATATATTCTTTACTGTTTGTAAGGCAACAAAAGAAATCATCACCCTTAAGTTGCCACAGAAATTTCTCGCTTAATAGTTGGAGACACAGAGCACAAACGTCGCTTCAGGACAGATTAAGCCTCCTATGTAAGTTGGACATTAACACATTAAGCGCAGGTAGAAAAGAAATGCAATTAGCCACATGCAAAGTTAGACAAAGAAGCACAGCGTCCACCTGACTCAAAGACTTTGGACTTCACTGGAGCTGCTCCGAGTCGCGTGTCTGGGCAGCTGAGAGGGGTTTGAGCTGGGGAGTCACAGCTCCAGCTGACCAGCACCAATGCTGGTCACTCACACGCTGTGCTCCCGCGGCACAGACACCCAGCTCCAGTGGTTGCATGGTTTCATGCAGCTTGAGACTGATTTCCAGAGGCAAGCGTAGAGGTGTGCAGAGACTCAAGTTCAGAGCTGCATGCGTGACTGCCTCCCTCTTCACCTCCTCAGCATCAACATGTGCTGCTGCTTGTCGTACGGGGTGGGGACCCAGCACTGAGTCACTATGAGGGCTCCCATCCCATGTAAAACTTGGGAAGTTTGCGGCTGCTTGCCAGTATCACTAACACGTTCACATATCATTCCTTGAGAAATAAAAAAAAAAAAATACGTCTTTTTAAAAACTATTTACGATTTTGTAAGAGCAACACGGGCTTACTCCCCAGGTTGACACCCTGAGATGCTCCGTGGTAATGAAGGAAAGTCTCCCACAGGAACAGTTTTATCAAACAGAAACAAACTACCACAGTGTGGGAGCAGAAAGCAGCAACAGCATTTCACAAACTGGCAAGAGACTGCGACTTGCCAAACTACAGAGGGAGTGGGAGAATCTGAGACTCATGTAGAAGATCTGAGGTTGCTTTAAATTAACTCTACTGGATTTCTGCAGCCCTTCTCTACACATCTGACGGAACATTTCTGTGATGTGTCAGCGGAAGAAAGGAAGGAACTTCCAGGTGGCACAGAAGTGGTTGGGTAGATAGATTTTACCTGTTTACAGTTTCTGGAAAGGAAATCAAAGTCCTATCTAAAGACTTTCAGTAATAAATATTAATTGTGTTTGGAAGAAATCTAAGTATCTGCTCATGCTTGATTTTATTAAGTAAAGCTTCTAATTATAAACAGATACAAATAGACAGTCTTGGCAGCTGTTTGGTTCAGCACCAGAACAGAGAGAAGTAAACAGCATGTGACATTGCTTAAAGGGTGATTTCCACACGCATCATCCCAGTTCCTATGGCCATAGGATCCTATTTCTCCCCCTACTCAGCCAAATAGCAACGACATTTATAGTAGGATTATTGAGATGGTGAGGATGGTGTCAGTAACATTTCCTAGAGAAGTGACAGGACAGATTTCTAACTTACACAGGGTCTAACTTTTAATGAGGATTATGTTAGTTTTGTGCAAACACAAAATGTTAATGCCATTCTCACAAAAAGTAAACACAGAGAAAGCAGGTAAATCTTTCCTGTGATGATTCTTGGCAGAAAGGGTGAAGGGGAATACCTTCTCCCTGAAGGGGATGAGTGTGACACCAAAACTGGCCCTTTGGCAAACACAGCCCTTTGGCAACCTTAAACATCTTTTTTTATTGTAGAGAACTTTAAAGTATTGTTTCTCTGTCAGAAGACATGGCTGCTGTGTTAGGCCAGTCACCATGCTGGGTGGCATTAGCCGATGGCGCGGCTTGCAAGGCTGGCTAATGAAACTTCCCATAAGCCATGACTAGGCGGTGAACTCTCTGCAGCTGGAAATGTTCAGTGCTCTGCACTTGCAAATAACTCCAATACCCAGCTCCCCCCCACCTTCATCTGCCTCTGCCTAGTGGAGGAATTTTTGGACATTGAGGGAAGAAAAATCCTCCAAAATAAAACATCCATTCCCAGAGTTAGTTCTTCAGCTCTGAGAAGTTGTCTTTAATGGAGAAATACAATCACCAGTGAAAAGACATCTTCCCAACAGGGCAATGCTGCGTTTGAGAAGCAGCAATGTGCAACCTTTTGCCTCGACATTTCTGGGTATAGACGGGAGGGGAACTTGGTGTGTTTTAATTCCTACTCAGGACAATACCCTATTTATTGATATCCACACATAGTAACATCATAAAAGCTTTAGTCCTCGCTGCCTTTACGTCCATGGTAAGCAAGAGCTGGATGACTGAGAAATATTACCAGCTAGGGACTGCACACATGTGAGTGTATAGGGGGCTTGGAGGTGAGGTGGGGGAAGAGAGGAGGGATTTTACACTGTTTCTATGCATCCAAGCACTAAAGGTCAAGGCATGGGCAAATCACACTCTTCTACATTTAATTAATTTGGTAGAAGAAAATATGCCTTTAGCAGAAATGGAACTAAAAAATAGCCGGAGGCACACAACAAAGATCTTTACTACTGAGCAAGATGTCAGATGGAAAACAGTCTTTGAGCTGCTAAGAATCTGCAAGACAGTATCGGGGTTTGTCAGTCACTATGCTGGAAAGCAATAACTGATGTTCAAGAATCTTCTCAACTGCATCTGCTTGAGATTTACCATGTTTGATGAAGGTTATCAAAAGGTTATCATACCCGTTGGACAAGATACATTTAAAGCAATGAATTCCTTTGGAAAAAAGAGATTTTCACCTAGCCAACAGTAATGCAATAACCCATGCATTTTAAATAACTTCAAACTGCTAGTTGTTTCACCTTTTTCTAGTGGGGACTTCAAATTTGTCCTCCAAAAAGACGTGTTAACCTTGTGCTCGGCATGGTTGTTCTGTGTTATCAAGAGAGTATTCAGGGTTCTGGATGACTGGTCATCTGATGGTTGCTATTTCTTTTATTAGCTGAATAAATCTATTTCTCCTTCTTTTCAACACAAAGATCAATGGGCATAAATTGTCAAATAATACTGTAATTGTGACCAGCCTCCAAACCCCGTCCCCCGCTGTCAACCTGAAGGCCCTACATTCAACAATGATTCCAGACAAAGGAGAAATGATCAAGATCACCTTTTAAAGCAGATTATCAAGAATCTGAAGAAATCTTGTAAATTATATGGAGCACTCCAACCCCTTCACCTTCTCCATTGAGACAGAGCCACCAGACCATGTTAAGTTTCCTGCTGACCTGAACTGCAAGCTGAACAGGTAGGTGAGTGTACAGCATTTGAGCAAAGTAGTGGGTTTTATCGAGTTGAGAAAGCAAATTCTGATATTGTAAAAATCTGGAGTTCAGTATCTGCAAGTAAGAAGAAAATTTTTTGCAAACTTCATGGAGAAATATAATGCCCAGGCACTGGACTACCAGAGCAGAACTGCAGAAAGCCCCTTCCAAGCACAGTCTGAAAGCCCTGCAGGTGATGCCAGGGACTGCAGATGCTAACCAGTTAGCCTTGTAACTGGGTGACATGATGGGGAGTGCATAATACAGGCATAACTCCATTTATGTCAGAGAAGATAGATTCACTGCCTCCAGGGCTCAGTTCAGCCCAATGATTTCTTAAATTTAAGCTGGGTGCAAGGAAGGTATAGTCATTTTTTTCCAGCAAGAACCCTTATATATGTACAAATATCGGAGTACTTTGCACATTTCTAGATGAAAATAAAATGCATACCTGCCAGGATGCTGAGTTGGCGTGACAGCTGTGAACAAAAAGTCAGCTCTACTAACATTGCTGAGCCCTCTGACAGTGACAAAGATTTGGAAGAGTGACGCTGACTGCAAAGCGTGGCTGTTCTCCTTGCAGTTATGTAAACCTGCTTGCTCTGAACACACGGTTAGTTCAGATTCATATCTAATGCTACATGCTTTTTATAGAGAATTATGTGTTGTCTTCGTAAAGTTAGGTTAATCTTTCTTGAATCTGACCTGCTAGAATACTGAAGTGTGTAGTGACTCTGCAAGAAGCATAAATCCCTGTTTTATCTTCTCCCTTTCCTTGCATGAGTGGAATTCATGTTCAGGTTTCATATGGTTCAGCTGCAACCTGGTGATAGTTAAACACTTTTCCTACTCACGTCTGACTTGCACCAATTTATTAACTACAAGTCCTGAGAGGCAATGTCCTTCAGCATGTTGTATTTTAGGATTTTTAAGCCCACGTTTAATGAAATAAGGCTAGTTGCATATAATTTCATTTTAGTTCTTGGATAAGCCCTTACCTGCCAGATCTCATTTGGGTTTATACATCCAGGTAACAATAGAGCCCTGAGAGTGTAAGGCTAGACAGAAGATGATGATGCAGCCTGAACAGTAACTGCAAGATTCAGCCTCCAGTTACTGTACACCAACCCAGTCCACCAATCCTTGCTCAGGACTCTTGAACAGCAGAGAGGGAAAGCAAGCCGACCTGTTTGCACTAATATTCATAGCGGGATTCATATCTTCTGCCTCAAACTTTAATCTTTTATACTTGCAGACTGAAGAACTACAGGCGATGGCAGGGGACTTCACTGCTCTGCGACTCATTCCCAGTGAAATTTCCTGAACTAAATTCAGGGCATTAAATCATGTTTTCACACACCCTGTTGATCAACAGACTAATTGTATTGACTTTTCACACTAAATATTGATTTCTTGCACTATTTGCCAGCTTCACGTGACATCTAATTTGCTGTCAAAATACAGCCATTTATCAAGGGGAAGCAAACTGCTGGCCTTTCACTCCCATCTGTTACTGCCAGGGGCAAATTATTACCCTCAAGTATCATTCCCCACCTTCAGAAACAGTATTTTTCATATAATTCTTGATGTTTCGCAATTTCAGGGCTCTCTAAAGGGCTGCTAAAGCATTAAAAATCTCTTCTGAACAAAGTAGTACTACAAAAGGTACTCTGAAAAAAAAGCTGAAGCAAATTAGTCTAAAGCACAATAACAATAATAGTTTATATATTATCCTTTTAATGCCTACTAAACCAGGTTTATCTGCCAAAGAGGGGATGTGCCACAAAACCTGAATCTGAAACAAGTACTTTAGGGATTTCATTATCGATTTCACTGAGATTCTGGGCAGGAGTGAAATTTAAAACCAAGATCACTGAAGACCTCAAAAAAACCAGTCAAATAGAACAAGAATACACCTCCTGTTTATATAGTAAGCTTGCAACAGTAGTGGAATACAATGCTCCTGATAAATGGGTTCACCCTTGACTTTGCTTAAGGAAAAATATATCCAGTAGTCAGTGAGAAGCACCAATCTGTTCAACGAGTTCAGCTGCAAGTTATTGCTATTGAGCATTAAAATTCCCTACTGACAGGAAAAAGACACACCTCTTCTTGAAGTGAGTGACTGTCTTTAAGTATTGGGATACTTCTTTGATTAGGAAACCAAACATTCCTTATCCATCCTACAATAATAAGTTATTCCCAATACCTAGGATTTCATATTTCTGGGGGAACTACCCTAAGTAGTTTTTGTAGAGATAGCGGGTCCTTGGCAGCAGTCTTTGCTTTCTCACTTGATGCCTAATTGTTGCTGTAGTCAGGCGTGGCTATCTCTGAACTCTGCCATTTCTTTTCTTTCATTGACCTATGTCATTTACAAACCACATGGTGGATAAAGCTCAAATCCCAAAAGCCTTGTCCACCCCTATTTGGCAGCACTGTAATTGCAGTGAGAGGATGGCAAGCAAAGGACATAAATCTGAACCGGCACAGCTGGAATTGTGCTTTGCAGACAGGTGAGTGCAGCTTTATGACCTTGCTCCAAGAAAAGATCTCCTGTAATTACAGGAAGGGAAAAAAAGGAAGTGTTTATTGAGCAGAGCGGTTTAATACCTGGGCAGAAAGGGAGGGAAGAGTGATGGCTGTTTCCGAAAGGGCCATGCAGTGTTCCCAGTGATGAGAACTGCCTTGTTCAATAGCATGGCTGTGGTCAGTGTGGCTTTGAGAAGCAAAAACTCCATCCCGTCACAAGTGTCTGGCATGGGCTTTCACCAACAACTCATTTACCTGAAGTCACCATCTCCCTCAGGAATCACCCTTCCAACCTTGAAACAAGAGGGTTCAGAGACATCAGAGACGGCTGCACTCATCAACATGGAAATCTCGTATGTACCTTTATGTCTTATTCCTCAATTGTTTTGCACTTCAAGCCTTTTTATATAAATTGTATAGGTTTTTCCATGACTTTCAAGGAAATATGTAGCACTTATTAATGCTCCATACGAACAAAACTTAAGATCTTCCTCTAAAATATTCACAATTCAGAGTGGCTTCCTGAAAGGCGTATTTTAATCTTGTTTAGGAGTATTACCACGATTTGGTTTTGTAGATTAAAGCTCTAGAGACACTGATCTCTAAGCAACTCCTTTCACAATGAATTTTATCATTAGAACACACCTGATAGGTGTGAAAGAATTTTAAGCCCATAAAATAGAGATAAGGAAACAATTTCCAAGGTCATACAGAAACAGAAACCTGAATCTTTGGAAGCCAACCAGAGCGCTGCAGCTACACAATCCTTTTAGTTCTGCAAGGTACGTCACCTATGCTGTGCATCAGAAAATACTGAATACTTTAAAAGCTATGCATAATGGATTCTTTTTTTCAGATGGACCCCCAAGTCACCTTTAACTGCTTCCCAGAGCTGAAATTCTTCCATAAAGCAATTGCCTGGCCATTAAGATATCTATATGATTTAATAAATGTTATCATTGCAGATCTTGAAACTCTAGCTACAAATGGCAACAGAAAACAGAAACCAGCATCCACTGAAATTAATGAGAAATGTGTCCATAACTATCTAGGTAAAAGCAAAGCAATTTAATCTTTTTTACTCTTAGTACTTGTATTTTGTGAACTTGAGGCAAGCAGGTACACAAATGTGAGATTCTATGTAAGCAATTGTCTTGAGTTACACATCTCCATTACATGTAATGATCTTAAAAAGCTGTTAACAGCAATTTAGTAAATTAATGGCACGTATACTATGCTCAGCCCTATATTGTTAGGCTCTAATCCTTCCATTGTCTCACATTAATCTCTTTCCTTAAATCTTAAATGCACAGAAAATGGCAAGGGCAGCTCTTTGGTGCACTGCAGAACGGATCTGTGGATCTGAATCTTCAGTTCTCAGCTGCACAGCACATTGCCCCAGCACTGCAGAGAAACTGGCAGCCAACACACACAGCGATGGGACACTGCAGTGATGCAGAGCTGACTCATCAGTCGTGAAGGTCAGTGGAAGTCCTCGTCTGAGCCTGCATTTGGGAGTATTACTAATCAGGGACGAGAAAGAGAGCTGCACAACATCAGACCTCTTCCAGAATCAACTTTCTCTGTCTAAAAAGAAGGAAAGTTCTTATTTAACCACTGGAAAACATCTCGGACCCAGAAACTAACATAATCCTGAGAAAAGCAGACCATTTCCCAGTATAATTTATTTGCAATAGTCCCCACAATTTGATATTTTAACTTTGCTCAGTTATTCAGAACAGGAATCTTTCTTCCACATCCCAACTTGGTGTTAACTGTCAAATAGCGAAATAAATTCTTATTTGGAAAAAATACTACTTCCCTCAATACCTCTGTGGCTCATTACCTCAGACTGCACTGCACCATATATCATAATTCACAGGACTGGTTAGAAGCTTAAGAGCTCTTTTGTTATACCAAGTGCCCAGGATATTCATGTTACAAACAAAACCATTTACCAGGCTATTAAAGATGCTGAGCAAATTTGTGCATCAGAGGAAAAGTGCTTGGGACTTTTTCCAAGGGCTGCTTTTTATGGAAAACAAACATCAGATTTGTTTTAATGACTTCTTGTAACAAAATACAATTGTGCCAATCTGCATTAAATAACATAGAGTCTATCTCAAATCCAAGTGCACTCCACAGGAAAATTGCCACTGAGATCAATGAGGAATGGAAAAGGTTCTTGATTGTAAATAACTGCTGTTGCAAACAAGATAGGGAACATCAGCATTATATTTCTCCTTAATGAAATGTAAGAAAGTAGACAAGATCCTTCCTGTTGTTGTTTTGGTTTTTTGTTTTATAAGCAACCTCAGTTAAATGTACTTTATTTCCTTCCAAGTGTTGCCATTGCTAAAACCTCCTTTTTACATCCTTCCATTTCACCTCCCTGTGCTGCAGTGCCTGGCTGTACCATTCTGCCCTCACATCCCGACTGCCAGGGCAGGGAAATTAGCTCAGAGTTGTTTCCTTTTCTCTGTAGCACTCTGCAGATTCACTGCAACTGCCACCTTCATATGGAAAATGGAGCACAACAGCATCAGGGAAAAGCTGATGTATAGGCAAAATGTGCAGCAAAGGGATAAGTACCAAAATTAATATTTCAGAAAAAAATAATTTCCAAAGTCTGCCTTTTCTCTTCTCAGACGACTACACCTGAACAAATTTTTAGTCTTTTACTCCTTCCCTTCAGGGAGATGTTCCTGAATTTTGATAATTTCAGAAGGCCTCTGTTAATGTTTCCAAATTGCCACAGCCTACTTACTAATGGGTTTTCAGCACTACGGCAGCTGAAGGCAAATCCAAAGCTCCAATTAAAATCCTCTGGGNATTAAGAGCCTCTGGGGGATGTTTCTGGTCTTGGGGTCATTACTGCATATGCAACTTAGTTCTAAGTTCATCTGCCATCTCTGCCAGAAGTCAGACAAGTCAATAAAACCTGTAGGGGTGTAACACATGGGGAATCCATTCTTTCCCTGAGGTATATTCTCTTTGACATGTATTTATTAAAATTTCTCAGTTTATATCTAAATTCTATCCTTTGTCCTAGTTGAAATCAGAGAATGATTTCATTGCCCGTGAATAATGAATGACAGATCTGTTTGCAAGCACTAATGGCTGTTGCAGGGAGCCTTGCACTCCAGATCAGATGCTTAACTTTGCAGTGTATAAAATTATTTAGAGTTGAATCTTCCTACAGCCTGGTAATCAACAATTTTTCTGGGGAAAAACCCCGCAGTTTACAACCTACCCTTGATAATTGCACTGTAACTTTTATTATGTACAATAAAAATCCCAGGTTTCTTGTCAAAATACCTCCTTAAATATAAATTACTTAGTGGTGCTTTTGGAAGAACTGTGATGTTCTTCTTTCACAAGTAACATCATGGCTTTATTGCTGTTTCCTGAACAAATCACACAATAATAACAGCTGTATTACAGTGGAAAAGTTATATTTTTTAATACTTGGGTTTACTTTTGTGTGCTTTAGAAACTTGTCATTCTGTTAAACATATTATTACTATAAACTAATTTACCAGCTGTGGAATATCCCTGAGCCTCTACCACCACTGCAAAACTTAACAAGATGCTCTGTTTGTAAGCCCTTAATGAGAACCAGGTTTAATCTTTTCCCCTGGCAACCATCCAGCTTCCCAGCTCCATGGGACAACTTGCCCAAAGCTTTCATTTTGCTTTACATCTCGTCAGTGAAAAAAGCCATGACGATAAGCAGTGTTGTTAATCAGTTTCTGGACATGAATTCACTGTCCTATTCTAGCAGCGACCAGTCTCCTCGTCCGAAAGAGCTGTTCTACCTGAAGGCAGAGATCTTGCTCTGCCAAGAGAGAGGCTCACTTGAAAGCCTCAAGACACCTTAANCTCTGTTAATGTTTCCAAATTGCCACAGCCTACTTACTAATGGGTTTTCAGCACTACGGCAGCTGAAGGCAAATCCAAAGCTCCAATTAAAATCCTCTGGGGGATGTTTCTGGTCTTGGGGTCATTACTGCATATGCAACTTAGTTCTAAGTTCATCTGCCATCTCTGCCAGAAGTCAGACAAGTCAATAAAACCTGTAGGGGTGTAACACATGGGGAATCCATTCTTTCCCTGAGGTATATTCTCTTTGACATGTATTTATTAAAATTTCTCAGTTTATATCTAAATTCTATCCTTTGTCCTAGTTGAAATCAGAGAATGATTTCATTGCCCGTGAATAATGAATGACAGATCTGTTTGCAAGCACTAATGGCTGTTGCAGGGAGCCTTGCACTCCAGATCAGATGCTTAACTTTGCAGTGTATAAAATTATTTAGAGTTGAATCTTCCTACAGCCTGGTAATCAACAATTTTTCTGGGGAAAAACCCCGCAGTTTACAACCTACCCTTGATAATTGCACTGTAACTTTTATTATGTACAATAAAAATCCCAGGTTTCTTGTCAAAATACCTCCTTAAATATAAATTACTTAGTGGTGCTTTTGGAAGAACTGTGATGTTCTTCTTTCACAAGTAACATCATGGCTTTATTGCTGTTTCCTGAACAAATCACACAATAATAACAGCTGTATTACAGTGGAAAAGTTATATTTTTTAATACTTGGGTTTACTTTTGTGTGCTTTAGAAACTTGTCATTCTGTTAAACATATTATTACTATAAACTAATTTACCAGCTGTGGAATATCCCTGAGCCTCTACCACCACTGCAAAACTTAACAAGATGCTCTGTTTGTAAGCCCTTAATGAGAACCAGGTTTAATCTTTTCCCCTGGCAACCATCCAGCTTCCCAGCTCCATGGGACAACTTGCCCAAAGCTTTCATTTTGCTTTACATCTCGTCAGTGAAAAAAGCCATGACGATAAGCAGTGTTGTTAATCAGTTTCTGGACATGAATTCACTGTCCTATTCTAGCAGCGACCAGTCTCCTCGTCCGAAAGAGCTGTTCTACCTGAAGGCAGAGATCTTGCTCTGCCAAGAGAGAGGCTCACTTGAAAGCCTCAAGACACCTTAATCCTCCAATTCTTTACTGGATGTATTCAATTCTCCACCGTGATGTTTTTATACAAATTGCAAATGTAATATGAAATCAATTGCCCCTACGTACCATACAGGCAAGTGCTATTACTTAATTCCAGGTTTTACAAAGAAGAAAATGAGAAGGTGCACCTGCCAGCTAGATATTTCAGCACAAAGGGAACATTCTTTTTGGCTTTCATTTCTGAAATTAAACAAACCGTAAAGTGGTCCCTCCAGTCTTTGGACTTAAATTTTCTGATGATGTGCTTAAGTGCAACCAATTGTACTACAAAAAACTACTACTTTTAACTACACAAGACTGAAAAAGTCAATGCTATCCTGTAATTAGAACGTCAAAAACAGGGAGGCAAGGGAAAAACGTAAAGCATCTTCAGGAAATACAAACCTATATATTATCTTGAAAAGTCATTGTCTTTTAATACTTAAAGTCAAAATTTAACAAAGCAATTACCCTAATCCATGGTGGAAACTGAAGTATCAAAAAGCAGTTAGTGGTAGCTCGTATCCACTGATATGATACAAGAAAAAAATACCCACCAACAGTAGTCAAAGGGCTTGGAATTCAGAAATCAATGAACCAGCAAGTGTGACAGCAAAAGCTGGCCCTCTAAATGACAGAGTGGGCAGACTCCAGAGGCCAGTCAAGAGCCTAGCTTGGATTATTTTTTATCTTTACTGGCTCTCTACACTCTCCCTGCACCAACTTCTGTATGGAAAAATAAGTGAGTAACAGATCTAGTTCGGAAACACCTATTTTAATCTTCAAGCATTTCAGTTACCATTTCTGATGCCCTTTTGTACTCCCAGTGTTCTTCCTAGGAAGAAGGAGATGCCCCCAGAAATGGTTCAGGCTGCCTCTGAGCTGAGGAGCAGGAGCAGAGGACTGCTCTTGCTGACACATAATAGGAGGATCTTTTCTGCTTCAACAGCTGTGGCAAGCTTTCACAGGAGGGCACAGACTTTGCACCTAGTGAAATAGTTTCCTCCAGCATATGCAAGAACTGCTGCGGAGAACCATGTCATCTCTAGCTACATAAACATCCACCAAACTCCCAGGAGGTCCACCACATTGCTCAGTACACATCACAAAGAGTTACCCTAAAACAAAAGAAAGCCAAAGCTCACCCTGTCACAGAAAGGAAAAACATTAAATTAAATATGAGCTCTGCTTCAGATTCTGTCTCTTGCAGCTAAGCCTNGCATTTGTGGCAGTGTTTGCTTCTGAAATCAACCATAGGTGACCACCTGGTGCCCTGTAACTGGAAAGCTGCTTCCACAACACATGCACAGACCAGTCTCTGCTGAGGAGATTAATCTGTANTTTCACAGGAGGGCACAGACTTTGCACCTAGTGAAATAGTTTCCTCCAGCATATGCAAGAACTGCTGCGGAGAACCATGTCATCTCTAGCTACATAAACATCCACCAAACTCCCAGGAGGTCCACCACATTGCTCAGTACACATCACAAAGAGTTACCCTAAAACAAAAGAAAGCCAAAGCTCACCCTGTCACAGAAAGGAAAAACATTAAATTAAATATGAGCTCTGCTTCAGATTCTGTCTCTTGCAGCTAAGCCTTCTTACCTTTTCCTAAATCTTCATTGTTATTTTGGAATCTCTAATCACCCTCTATGCCTCAAAATTACAAATCTCTGAAAATACTTAATGTCACCCAGTGGGAATAGTCATAGAATTTTGTCCTGGCCCTTTGTGAAATTGTTGGAAACCTTTAGTATACCATGATTACTTAAACTTTAAGGTCTATTCTTCCATTTGTGTGCATGCTTAACTCCTATTAATGCCGATGAGAGTTATGTGCATACAACAATGAAAGATTAAACTCCGCATTGTTTAAGAGGTGGTGATCAGCTCTGTGCTGCTTTAGGAAAAAACCTCAAGGATATTGCAAGTACTATGGGGAGTTAATCTCATTACACACTACTAATAGCATTTGTGGCAGTGTTTGCTTCTGAAATCAACCATAGGTGACCACCTGGTGCCCTGTAACTGGAAAGCTGCTTCCACAACACATGCACAGACCAGTCTCTGCTGAGGAGATTAATCTGTAAGCTGCTATGAATCTATTCTCCTGACACTTCCTCCCCCACTGAGAACAACATGTGTTGTTATTTTCAGTTTGAGTATTGGTAACTAAAAAATAGAGAATTTTTAATCAATTTTTAATACACAAATCCTTTCTTTTTTTTTTTTTTTTTTAAGAATTGTGGATTTAAATGCAAAGTTGCTCACTTAGGAATGAATATATTGTGATGCTTTTCGGTGCAAACTTCACATAGGCTCATCTTCTTGAGTTACCATATGATCAGCTTCACCTAGTACTTTCCAAAAGTAAAAGTACTGCAGGGCTGACTTTAACTACTCTTCAAGACAGCAGTCAGAGAAAATAAAGGCATCTGTAAAAGAGAAACTGGTACACTGAAAACCATATGAGATGGCGCCTTTCATCAATCAGCATTGTCTTGTCTATATGAAAGCTATCCATACTATTCTTAAATACACATGGATATTTTTAACTAGGTTGACTTAGTGCATACAATTAAATCAGCAGAGTCATGCCAACTTAAACCAGATTTGAACAGAAAGTCCAGAAATGACTAAGCAATTGTTTGCATGTACCAACCGAATAATTGAAGCTGGTTTCATCCTACAGATTTCATCATGCTGTGAAAAAAATATTGCCATTGCCAACCCTTGTTTTTGTATCCGAAATCAAGAAATTTACGAAAATCAAATTTAAGAAAGAAGCTTGTTCACACTAGGCTTGGTATTAGAATTTATTCCTCTGGCTTGCATCCAGTTGTGATGCTTTAGGGTACAGGCAGGAAGAATAGTGATCACCAACTTTTTAAACAAATTTCATCTTTCTAATTACTTTTGGCAATTGACACAAACTAGCCTTCAGCAGTGGATTGCCGACATGAGACTTTAAAGATAATTAGAGAATATGCACTTACAGATGCGTCAAAACTGAAATCTAGAGATGTGTTGGCAGATTATTAATAGAGCTGATATATTGATATGGACATAGATAAATGACAGCCGCAATTAAAATGGAAATACTGAAGAAAGAAATGTATGGTGCTTCTATTTCATATGTTTTAAAAGATGTGTTGTATCCATAATTCATCTGGGGATTTCTTAACAATTGACACTGGTAATTTATCTAAAGTGGTAGCTCTAGAGCAATACTGGGTGTATCCTAGAGATGTAAAGGTTCCTTTTAAATCAGGGGATCTAGAATACTTCAGAATTTTAAAGAGAGCCATCCCACTTTCTCATTTACAAAGATGGTCCTCCCAGGTCTCTGGCCCCTATTCTGAGCGTGCTCCAGGAGTCCTCAAGTCTGGAGACTCTTACTTGTTGCCCCAAGAGTCTTACTGTTGAAATTGTCTTCATGTTGAGTTTCCCCAGAGAAAACAACTGGGGAACATGAGAGGCAGAAAAAAAACAGGTCTTGGGAGTTTTTTAAAAGAAGGTGATATGCAGAAAATCTAGATAATTGGGAAAAAAAAAATCTCAGGTCTCACACAGATGAGAATGAGGGAGTGTGGTAAATTCAGTAGATAGAGCAAGGACAGTTTTGTTGACATTTCATAAGTATAAATCATTTATCAACAATCAACATCTTCATTTTGATCTAGCTAGTCTCAAAAATTCCTGTAGGATTTCCCCCCAAAAATTCTGCATAATCTAGAGTGGCAAAAGTGAGAATTTTGTAGCATTTCCCAAGACCCCCTTAGGATATTCATAAGCTTTAAGACAGGCATGCACAAAAGGAGGCCCATTACAATATACCTTGAAGAAGACCACTGGAAAGATCATGAGAAAAACACTTTCCCGATTCAGATAGGATGGTGTAACGTTGTGCATTGTGAAAGAACTGATGTCTGCAGGGTAAATGAAGAAAGTAAAATCCAGATGTAGCATTAGGACAGTCAAGCGCTGTACAAATTCAGACTGAATGTGCCTCAAGCCATGTCTGTCTTATGCGGAGCAGTACACACCAGGTCTGCACACGTGGCAGGACGCAAGGCAGCATCACCTCTGCACAAAGGGTGAGATTTCACTGTGTTCTAAGAAAAAAATCATTATACATTGGCTGCATTTCTTAACTTAAAGGTAATTTCTGGACACCTCCTCCAGAAAGAACAGCCAGTGCACAGTTGGGTTTTTTTTTTCAATTTTCAGCTTACACATAAAATGACTCATTTATTCAACGTGAAGCCCACACAGTGCCACAGGATGTGCTCCATATCCCACACTCCTTGTTACTACACAGTCGTGCTTAGACAGGTGAAAACCTCACCCAATCCTTAGAACCATGTACCTTCCTCCTTTGAAACAGTACTAGCACAGCATGACACTGAAATGCTGATTTTTAAGTACCTGGGAAAAAGAAATACCCAGTGATTATAAGTTACAGTGGCTTTCCCCACGCAAGCCTAGCAGTGTGGGCTAAATCCCATCCACTTCTACTCAATTTTTAACAGGCCATGGGGCAAAATTTCATTCATTTTTTATAAATGCTTATGAAAAAACTGGATATGGTTGCTGGTAGGCATGGGGTAACCGATTGTATCTTTACATTCAGAGGTTATTTATTGTTTGCGCATAGCTAAGAAAGATAAAAAGAAGAAATGTGTATGTTTATCTATGCAGCACCCCCCGCCTCAGCAGGGGCTGCACTGCTAAGAACATTCAGCACTTATCCTGAAACTGCTTGTATGCACCCAGTTGAAGGAGAGAACCAGAAGACCCAGATCTGCACGTGTGGGGCTTTTAGAAACAAACCCTTGAGGAGAGCAGATATCACCCAGACATCAGAGGGTATTGTCAGTACCTCAGGACAGTTCACACTGGGAATCCATGGGAGATTGCATCCCAGTTTAGGATTCATCCTCTGCAATGATGGGCACTGGGCTCGGCTGAGATCAGAAACACTTGCTGAGGTGGGTAAATTTCCTTCTCCATCTTTTCCAGAGAAAACCTGGTGGGTCAGAGCCATGCTTTCCAGTGCTTTGAGTAATCATTAACAGGGTAGGAATAAATCAGATTTAGATTTCAAAACAACGTCTCTGGCCCCCTCCTTAGCATCCCTTACTTCCCAGCTTGAAAGCCTCAGCAAGATTCCCGGATTTCCAACAGGTCTTCTTGGTCCTGTTTTCTCCAAATATTGTGAGACACTACATGCGCTTTTGTTTTGAATTTAGAAGATAACGAATCATGGGCTAGAGTCCAATAGATATTGGCTGGTATGAATATTAGACCCTAACACTAATATTTCATATGTTCATTGTTAAAACCCTCATAATAAGAGTTACAACTGAGGGAAATATTTTCTCTTTCATATGCCAAAGAATGAAAAAAACAAAAAATCAAAGCATCCCAAGAAAATTGTCACATTTATTTACAAACTCTCCTTGGCTTGGTTGCTGTAAAACAAAAACACAAGTTCTTTGGTACAGTTCTCATTGAATATATATGTAATCTATTTGTTGTTAGTGAATATTAGATCTTGATATGCAACTGTAAACGCATCTCTGCTGTTCCTTAAGGTCAAAGCATTTGGACTTATATTTTATAGGTGTATCATCAAGCCACAGTATGTTTGCTGTAATTTCAATATATTTATAAAATGTCCCATGCCACTCTCCTTTGAATGCTATAAATTGCTTTCATGATCTGCTTAGGGGGACTGAGAATTCAGCTGGCATTGTAATATTTCATTTAATGCATGAAACTCTCAAAACCACTTTATAACATTCAACTAAGTCAGACCAGACAGTTCTTAAAAAATTAAGGGCTCATTTATGTCTTCAGAGCACCCGTCACTTTTCAAGCCACACGAGCTGTGTATGCAAACTATGTTTGGGGGAAGGATATATTCACGAGCATAAAACCAATTAGTAGGTCTGACTTGAAGTTGTAGTTACACTGACACAGTCTGGCCCATCTGGTATCAGAATTTCTTTAAAGCCCCCTTGACTTCTATATATTAACATTCCTGTATATTAACATACCTATGAGATGGTGCTTCGTTCTCATTTCTCTGATGGTTATCAGCCCACATTTTCCCTATAGAACCCAAATACCTGAGCCCTTTTCACCCCACCATTGTCAGACTTACTACATATGCCATCCTATATCCACGTATGTGCTCACAGTTCCTATAGCACCCTCCTTTCTATCCATTTTATCTCCAAGAAAAATATCCATTGCCCATCTTAGCATCAGATAATACATTAAACAATAGGTTCATTTCAATTATGGATTGCAGTATGTCTTCACAGTACGTACAGCAGTAAATTCTATTCTATTCTGCCTTTCTTAATCATGAAAGATCTTAATTCTGGCTCTGAACAACTTAATTCCAATGTTTGCCTCTTTCCTGTTTGTAAACCCAAGTTCAGAGGAATTGTCACCGTCCAGGTGCAGTCTGTTAGCCTGCAAGGATCTGTCTTCACTGGCCAAATCCAGTGCAGCTTCTGGTGACTTGGAAGGAAATAGGAAAGTGGTAAAAAACCAGATCCCCAGTGAAGGTTTGGCTCTCTTACCAACAAGGCTGAGGTGGTCTCACATAAAATTCCGCATTTTACAACATGGAATTTCACTTCTTTTGCACCACCAGCATCGCAAATTGTTGAATATGTTTGTGCTAATTAATTACAAAACCTTCACCCTTCCTTCACTCATCCCTTTCTCCACTTGTCCATTGTATCCTTTCTGTCTTAACTGTAATTTTCAGGGGCAAAAGCTCTTATGAGAATTATGTGAACTGACACAAACATGTAGTACAAACAACTAACACATGAGCAGCCCATGCTGCCCATGAGCCCAGCGCCTATTAAGTGCGTTGAGGCAATGTAGAAGTCCAGGACACCTTCTGGCTGCAGAACCCCCACAGGGGAGTGGACATGGGCAGTATCAGGACACCAGGTCACAGCTGTCACAGCTACTTATGACCTGAATAAGTGCCCATGCTTCAGCTGTGCAGACCTTTCTCCTTCACACTGCTCCCTGAATAGGCTGGGGGAAAGGAAGCCTTTGTACGCCTGTCCCTGATAATGCCAATCATACATTGTATGGAAAACAATGCTTTTCTGGTAATATTTTTTAAAAGGAACTGAATTTTTACAACATGTTCAATTTGGAAATTGTGGGGGCAGCAAGAGGAAGATCAGATTTGACACATTTTACTTATATCTGAAAAATCCTTCATTTAAGGAAAAATAAAAAAGACATGTTAGCACAATGTAAATTTTATTGAAAGGGTGCTTTCATTAAAATATGCTTGGCTAAAACTTTGACCAGCTTTGCGATCTTTATTTTCAGTGACAGAGGTCAAATTTCTACTTTTGGTTTCCTTTCAGCCTTCCTTCCAGCTCACTTCCCTAGCTCCTGGGAGCGCTTGCCTGCTTTATGCCTGACAAAACCCCTGCAGGCCACAGGGGAGGGGGGGGTAGTCCCTGCGTGCCGCATTTACATTGGGAGTGAGTGCCATGTTTCACAGCTGCAGCTGTCGGCCTACGGTTTCTGCCATTATTTGCATTTCAAACAGAATCAATGGAAGCAATGAACTACAACATAAATTGAAGTTCTGCGTAGAAAACAAATGCCTTTTATTAATCTGATTCAGCTGCTGAAGTACTGAAACACGGAAAACTTGGTAAGATTGCAGAGTCCCTAATGCCGAGTACTATTTCAGGTGAGATCAACAGCATTTATATGTCAAAAACCGTAATTTAAAAAGGAAACTTTTTCTACAGCTGGTGTTAACCTGGTTTTCAATAGGTAATCACCTCTGTTGCCCAGCTTAAACACATTAAAATAGGATTACAAAAACAGTGCAATAGAGAAGACATTAAGGTTTAATAACTCTTCCTCTTTTCTTCCCCAAGTATCTTGTGCTGCTCTACCAAATGTTTCACATGCTATAAAAGTCTGCATTTCCTAGTTTGATTTGCAGTTCACAGATGGATACCTACCTCAGCCCTATTCCCATGCCCTTTAGGTCATTTATCACTTGCACTGATCCAGAATTTGAAAACCTGCTTTGGAGGCTAGTGTCAGATATAACAGAGTAACTGCAGGCAGTGGTATAAAGTGAGATTCTAGGGGGAAATAAAAAAGGCAGCAAAGTCAGGGAGAAGTTGCAACATCCCTGTGCAAACTCTATGGACGTTGTCTATAGCAATGGTCAAACACAAACCCATTTTACATAATTAATTGTGTCATGGCACCATCTGCAAGGTGTTCCTGCTGCGCTAGATTGTCTGGAAGAGGGAAGATCTTCTGTGGGGAGCAAAATGAAGGGCACTCTCCCATCTTTACCACAACTAACCACTCTGGCCACTCCTGCTGTAAGGAACAGCATTCAGTCCTGCTCCTCGTAACAGCCTCGAGTGTCATTTAATCCCATTTGTTCCCCCCTGCTTCCAGACAGCAGTCATCTGCGCCCTGCTATACCTCCAAATGATGTACATCATTGCTTCTGATACTGAAGAACGTCTCTGTCAAAAGCCCCTACTCCTTGGGGAGCAGGGCAGTGGGGGAGCACTAGGATTTGAAACGGCCGCACTGAGCCTGTGGCTATGACATCAGACCTCTTAAACTGATGGCTGGGACACTAATAGCAAGAGTACTTTGTTTCTTAATGGACCTCTGGGTTCCTCAACGCATCCTCAGTGTGAATAGCTAGGCATCAGTCCTCCCTTTGACTCTCTTGCCCTTTTTTTTCCTTCTTCAGTGTTGAGGTAGGCCTAAAGAAATCATCTTTGCAAAACAGTGGCAGAATCAAGTTTACTCTTCTGCCTTCCAGTCCATGATGGGAAATGTTCAAAGGAGATCTAGATCCTGCAAGGGCTTATCTCATCTCTTTGTAGATACAGAATGCACTTGCATTTGTGGTGACTCAGCTCGACACAAAACCAAGGTCCTGTCCACAAAGCATCTCTTGGCGTCTCGCAGAATAGTTTGTGTGTCACAGCTGAATTCCGACCCAGAAGTAGTTTGTTTTCCACCTGCTTAGTATTTCCCTGGCTAATATATTTGCTAGTTTTTGTGACAGTTTTCTAGGTGCTGTTAATAAAGTCACCACGCCTTTTACTCCACAGCTGCACTTCAAATAAGGCAATGCCCACTTACTGTTTGCATTTGTGTTTGTAAAGTTGTCTAATGAACCTTCTGGAAATACTTGTGTTTTATAACTTGCTGTGCACGAGGGTCTTTGTCCCAGTTGTGGCTATTGTGCATTATTTGTAATAAAAATAACAGAAGTGGTATGGAACATAAGATATTGTTCTTCTGTACAGAGATAACTCGATTGTGTGTATTGTTCATGCACCATCTATCACAGATGCTGGAAACAGAAGAAACATCCTGAGTAACACAGCGTAAGGGCTGATCCAACTGGCCTTCAGACAACAAAATTTTTTCCACTGATTTCAGTGAGAATTGGACAAACTCACTAGAGAGATAAATTAAAAACAACAGTCTAGAAAATATGTTTTACAAGATAAAAATAAAGGATTTTTCACACTGCCAAAAAATATTCTAACTTGCTAATTAGCAGTCCCAAGGAAACTTAATGTTGACAGATTTTCAATGAATTAATACATTCACCACGCACCACAATGTGGATTTTCCCATGGCTTCAAGAATAAGTTAATTGTGAGTCGGTTCTTGGTCTAATATTGTGAACTCAGACATAAATTATTCATCCTATCATATAGTTCTATATCCCATCTGCAAGTTACATGGAAATTACCCTCCAGCTCAGATTCCACCTAATGTAAATTGGCATAGCAACAGTGAATTCACAGTTATCCTGTGTTTAACATGCACTCAGCAATAGACCCAGGAAATTCTACTTGAGAACGTCTTTAGTAACTAAACAGCTCCTGTGTACTGAGTTTTTGCAACATACGCGTGCAGCAGTGGTCCCAGCATAAACTCTTTGGTTCATCTACCAGATGGATTAAGAGCTGTTGCAAATTGTACAAAGAAAAATCAGTATTTCAGCACAATGGTTAAACCCAACTTAAACTAAAGACAGTGGTCTAATTTAACTAATTTAGGTCCAAGCATCTACAGATATGTGTGTCTCTTTTTATTGTCTCATTCAAGCTTTTCTCAACAAAATAAGACTAAAGAGACAAATCAGAAGACAAAGGGAAAGTTTAAAAAACTCCACACTTCCAAGTGCTACTTTTCAAACCTCTGTAAAATGATTATGCTAAAATATAAGCAAGTGCTTAAATCTTTGAAGGATAGGATCCAGCCAAATCTGTAAGTCCACTGAATAAGTCACCTGAGTAAGAAGCTCAGAAGTAGACCCAACCATACAGTAGTATAGCTGTTGTGATAATAAAATTGTTCTAAAATTTTCAGAAGACAGTATCTTGCTTTCATATCTATTCATCCCATGCATTAGCATTTTTATTGTGTCTTACACTAATGTTTAAAATGTATTTTTAAGAAATATATTTGGGAAGGTGATAACTATTCTAAATCATTAGCTTTTAACTCTCACAGGTGCTTATTTCTCTGAGTGTACCTGCAAATCACCACCCAGATTGCCAGCCTTCTTTGCTCCACAAAGAAACAGTACCTTGCAGTCTATGTTCTCTTTCGCTGTTGAAGACGAGTCCTATCATATCAGATACTTGTCCAGTGAAAACTTAAGGACAAGTGAAAGATGAAAATAAAAGTTATTTAACTTCCCTGTCTTACCTCCCAGCATGTCTGATTTTATTTGTGCCTGTCTTTTGTGATCTCCTGTTGTACAGCACACAGCTTAACAACTGACACAAAAATAAATGCATAATAAATATTCTACAAGATCAGAGAAAGGGGTTTGCTAAATATAAACAAACTGCCTGGTCAGACTTCTATCCTCATCCCTAAGGGTAAATACTGTCGTTTTCTGACATCTCTCAACATTTTGCAGTGCCGTCTCAAATGCTACTAGCAACTAGCAATTAGTCTAGTTCTCAGATGCCTTCAATGTCAATAGGGAAAAAAGGCAACAATTCCTACACGGAGCTATTTTAAAATCAACTGCTTCAGTTCTAATATTTAATAAATTGCTTGTAATATTTTAATGTGCTGCTGTAGCAGCAGCATACCAGAAACGTAAGGATAAGCAGTTGCTCCAGGTGTGGAAGAGAGATGGCTTGGCAGAAGCCTCAAGCATCTCATATACAGTATCAGTTCAAGTAATATCTTTATCAAAGATCTGGATGAGGGGATTAAATGCACCCTCAGTAAGTTTGCAGATGACACTAAACTAGGCGGGCGTGTTGATCTTCTTGAGGGTAGGTTGGCTCTGCAGAGGGATCTGGACAG
>VXBH01003138.1:404707-429286 GCA_013400035.1 Rynchops niger | reverse complement strand
TAGGTTAATGGTTGGACTTGATGATCTTAAAGGTCCCTTCCAACCTCAGCGATCCTATGATTCTATGATTCTAAGTAAGAGACATGAGGCCCAGATGAAGATAGTAATGTCTGGGAGAGGAGGACAGGTTGTCTGATTCAGTGAAAAAAAAGAAAAATACCGTAAATGGGTACTAACAGTCTTTTTTCCTTATTTGCCCTATCAAAGGGTGAACAAACACTGACTGCAGAGTCAAGAGCTCCTAAATTTGGCTTTCAAGTGGCTTTTTCTTGCCCTAATAACCAGCAAAGAACACCTGCTTTCGCCCTAGGGCATGAGGGAAACATCAGAAGGAAAAAGCTTGAGTTAAAGAATTCAAGACATCTTTCCATTTCAAATTTTTGTGTGTTCTCCCATTTCTTGTTTTCTTTTTCCAGCTGACCTTAACAACGTGAGAAGAGGCTCTCTTCTGTCTGGCTGTTACTAATTGGTGAAATCTGATTTAGAGGAACAGGAATATTTAACATATTTTGCAAGGGGTTGAGATAACAAAAAGAGATCCAATATCTTCTTGATGGTTTAAATTTTCCTTTTAGTTTATATACTTGCACCTTGCAACAGAGCATATGATTCAAGTCCTTGAATCATACCATAGCTGTTATATTTCTAGACTGGGAACAGCCTGCAGATACCATTTTCCAAATAACTGGTTGAAATGCAAACATGTTTTCAGTTATTAGCATATATTTGGCTTATGAGATTAAACACTGACACAAACTTATTATTTCTAAAGTTAAACAACCAAGATTTAGATTTCTCGTAGAAATCATATCTTGTATTTTGAATATATACATGAGTACGTATACTCGTAAGTATTCTTCTCAGGGAGAATAAAACAAATGGGATGAAATCACTGGGAATGTTAGTAATTTTTAAGGAAACAAAACCTCAGTTTTCATTCTTCTATTTCCTTACATTATATATTTTTGCTACTACCATTACTGTGAGGAAGTGATGTTCACTGCTGATCAGCTTTCCAAAAAAGGTACTTAAGAAAAGACCTTGCACAACTCTTAAAACTGGAGACAGTTCAAAATACTTCTCACTGTTTCTGTACTCTTCATGTGCTTTTGGACAATGAAAATATATCGTTTGGTCTCGTTGTATTTATGGTCAGTATCTGTTCTCTGATGTACTAAGGCGGGGCTACAAAGCCCAAGGTACCAACACCACAAGGGGCTTCAGAAACATGAGCCCATTTCACTGGCTCATGCCCAGCTTTTCATACACCAGTCCTTCTCCTCAGGGCTGCTCTCGATCCATTCACACCCAGCCTGTATCGATACCAGGGGTTGCCTCCACCCAGGTGGGATGTACAAGTTTCCCTTTCTGTTGCTATTAAAGAGAGTTTTTAATCACCCATTCAAACTAGCACTGGCATTTGGTTCTTAGAGATTCTCATCTCACACTCCCTACTTGGAAAGCACCAAATCCACATTGATCTCTTCAGCTGAAGATACAGAATTAAGTACTCTCTAATTTCACTAGTTCAGCACAGTGATACTACAGTAGTAAATTAATAAAGTTAACAATGACAGTAGTATGGTTATTAACTTCAGGTTAACATTAACATTCTGCCCTTTAAAGCCTAGGGACTTGATGTGTGGAAAACAGATCTTGCATACCTTTGTGGTTTTGAACATTACCGCTTAAGGCTTAAAACTACAGCTTACACTTCAGCACTTTCCTAGTCAAGGAAAGAGTTAACAATTCATTGAGTGTTCTCTTTAAACAAGGCTTGATTTTCTTGTGCTCTGTAACAATACATCAAAGAGTTTTACTAAGACTTGCATACAGATTTATCATGCGCTGCCATCTTTACTTTCTGTGTTGAGTTGGAACAAGTGTAAGACAATGTCTGTATCCATGACAATATATGTGAAGTGGTCTAGTAAAGGAAGATAACAGTATAAGACATAGCCATAATGTAATTTCCTGAAAAAAAAATGTTTTCTTGCATTTATTCCTAGGATCTGTGTATATTTCTACTCAGAATTCATCTGACAGTATAAGATCCTTTGTAGTATACCTGTCAAAGCTAGGTTGTAACCTCATCAGAGGAATGGCCCAAGAGTATAAATATAAAAAAAAAACAAAACAAAACAAACATTTTCAGGTTTGTTTTTCATAAGCTACTGGCTTTGTATGGTTTATTATTTGACTATTGCAATTTGCTGCCCTTAGAAAAAAGCATGAGAAGATTGAAGTCTATTGTACTATTTTTAAATGAGTAGTGAAAGTTCACATTGTGTTTTAGTTACATTTCTAGTGCCCAAATTGTTTTTTTTCTTCTACAAATACAGAAAAAAACAAACTCTCATTTGAAATTACCTCCCTCAGCTTAAAATCTTCCTGTGAATCATCTAGTTCTGGCCTTTATAATAATCTGGTGGTCTTTTATGAAAATTATATATTTCCTATGCTGACAGGCTTAGAGTCTAACTAGATGGGAAACCCGCAAAGGAAGTGGAGTAACATAAGGAACGTACAAGGGTCCAAGAAAATGTTGAGAAAGGGTAACACAGATGGAGAGCACTGCAGACTGGGGAGCCTTCTCCATGGAAGAGGAGCTGGCTTGGCAGCTGCCAGGAGAAGGATCTGACAGCCTGGGAGTACCAAGGGTTCCCAAGAGGAGAAGCGTGCACCATAGGCCCGCCAGGAGCCTAACTCCTGCATCCCGAACTAGGGCACACCTGGATGACCCGTGGGGGGAATCAGCTCCGCTGTATGCCTTCATTTCTGTGGGCCACATTACCATATGGAACATTATCATTCACTACACTGTGGTCCATATAACCATATGGGCCATATAACCAATGTGGCATCAGCAGACTTATCTGTAGATATAATGGTTTCTAGCAGCACTGACTAATCATATTTGATAATACCTGGAGTATACTGAGCTCCTCTGATATTAATGACAATTTTCCCAGCCTTCTTTCTACAGAAATTCAGAATGGAAATCTGTTTAAATGAGGCACAAAGGGAAGGTTTGACTTCCCATCTCGTGTGTTTCATTAAAGAGGAAGGGAAAGAAAAATTAATATTGAAATCATTTTTCAAAGCATCTTATGTCAACTTTGGCTTTAACATTGTTTATGAAAATTATACATACACATATAAACTGCTAACAATTTATGCGGAGTAAGCATTCCTGTGCAAGATTTGTAATAGCATGTATGGGATAACAAAGAAACCCCAACTATAACGAAATACAGTAGTGAATTCTCCTTGCCCTCAAATATTATTACACTGATGACTGGTCTGAACAGGTTGTCTGACTAGTGAAGAGCTACTCATCTAGCAAAATTTTAAAGGTTTAAGCTTTATAAGAATTCTCCTTTAGTACTGATTAACCTGAAAATGACGTTTGAAGAGGACGTGTAACATGGAGTATATACTGCACTGACTTTTTTTTCATGGGAACGCAAAAGCAATTTCCAGGTCTGAATTTCAGTATAGGCTATTAATAAGTATTGCCTCCAGGGAAAAAAATTATATTACTTTGGAAATAGCAAGATTTCCCTTGGGCTGATAAAAGGGAAATAACAGGCTTTTTAAAGGTCTAGATTCTACGTATTTTTTTTAATAGCTTTTTCAAATAACAGTAAAATGAAGACAATACTAGTTATATTGCAGTTTAATATAACCAACAAAACATTTTCCCTAGTAAGGAATAAAGCCTGCTCACTGAGTCTCTGACTAATACCCAGGAAAAGAAAGTTACATCAAGTCTCCCTCATCACCTGCTGCTCCTCCTCTTCTCAGTCAGCATTAGCAGGATGGATGGATGGATGTACTAAGTCTAGCACTTTGGCGTGGTCTTTTTTACAAAAGTTAACTAAAAAAAAAAAACTGTCACAAGAAACAAATCTTAGCCTTTTCTATAACATCCACAGTGATTCTGGAGCTCTTTTCTTGCAGCCTTACCTGCACAATGTTCAATCAGAACATCAGTAGTGGGCAAACTTGGGTCTCATTTTAATGCCTGTGTCAACTTTGGCTTCTGTGATCTGTTGTCACTGAGGGAGCAAGAAAGCAGCTGGCAGTTGTGAAAACTGAGCGGTCTCTGGCCAACACCATCTTAGGTGTTTGGCCGTACTCATTAGGTGCTTGAGCCTGTCAGAAGATACACAACCAGGTACCACAAGAGGTCTGAGCAGACCACAGACGCACGGGGAGGTGACTGTGGGGGGAGGTTGCTGCAAAGAACATGCTAAAGGGCAGAAAAGGAAGTAAAAAATCCCTCTGTCTCTCTTCAGGGCTTCTGCTAGCAGCAGCCATGAAAAAAAGAAAAGGGAAGTCTTGGTGGTGTTTTGCCATGAAAATATTGTAAAAGTGCACATAAGTAAATCTAAAGAAATTGAAAGACATTCTTTCAGCCCATGTATTAGTGAACAATAGAAAGACAGTAAATTTCTGCTATTTAATTTTTTTATAGCCATGGGGGACATCCAGAGATTTCCTAGAAGGTAAGTAAAAGCCATCCAGTCTGTCTGTTTACAACTGATCTTCCCCTTGATATATTCCTCAGCCCTTATCGTTCCTCCCCCGAGAGCTGCTGTCACTAACACATCACTCCTCCTCGTAGAGGACAGTGTCTGCAGCCTCTGAGAGGCTGTGCTAGCGCTGATCTATTCATCACCTGGCAGACAATGCTCTCACAGGCAGTTCCATTAGCAATATCCATCTCAATGACAAAGTACGTCTTTTATGTGTCTGGTTTCCAACCACATAGATGTAAGTGTTGTCCTGGTCCCCTTTTTGGAAAATGGAAACCACTGACCTAGTGCAAGTCATGTTATTATGCATTTTCTTTCAATCAACTAGGTTGACAGAGTTTTGCCTTAAAAAATGGCCTGTATTCTTTGGTGACACAGACGTTGCTTTGGTTGAACTGAGAGAACTAGTAACAAATACCCAGCGTTCCATATAAGGCCAACCCCCCCGACAAAATAAAAAAAATTGATTGTTGACATCTGAAGCTGTGTTTTAAAAGATTAATCTTTCAAAATTAGGTTGAGAAAATTAGGGTGAGAATATTGGTTAAGGACTCTTGCAAGCTATTGGAGCTCTGCGCTTAACTTTATGTTATTATTGTTTTTCAAATGAGAAAAGTAATCCACTGAAAATTAAATGAGAAATTTTCATGTGAATGCCTCCGGGCATTATTAAGATTCACAGTACAAAGTGTCATGCTGCTTCATAATAAATTGATACGAACAAGGTAGTAAATACCTACTGCCTTTATAACGGAGAAAATATTTTGCATTACCAGTGTGTCTGAAACAGGATGGCTGAACTGATTTTTTTCCCTAAAAACGTAGCCACAGGTTAAATGCTCCAGTATTTTCCAGTGGCAGTATCCACCCTCCTATAGAAGGCAAAATAACCCTGATTAGATAAATCATTGTCTTCAGCTACTGTTGTGCTCATTATCAACCCACTAACATTGTATGTTCTGAAGACATATCCTTAAGTGCAATAATTGTAGGCATTCGTTCATTAGCAAGTATGATCAACATGGGTTATCAAAAGCATTTTTCATGCATAATAAATACAGCAAATTACTAAAACAATAAAAGAAATATCTAAGATCTACAGCAGGTCGATCTACATGATGTAATATTTCATTAACATAATTAGAAACAGATTTATAATAAATTAATTTTCCACCTTCTTTTGTTTAAAGTGAACCAGAGATACTCTGCTGCTTCCTGCAGAAAGCTTGTGCCCTGCCTGGCAAAATGTCAGGTGAAATTAGACTATGCAATGGGGAAAACGTTATTTTAGATGCAATACACTCGCTTTAGAAATCTTGCTGATTGCACACAGGCTGTGTAATTACAGACACTCATGAATTGTACTTCATTAGAATGACAAAGTGTTGGCATTGGTGAGACATTTGACCCACCCAGTATTAAACAAATACAGCTCAAGTACACTTTGAGGATCATCATCATTTGGGAAAAAAAAAGAAGCAGGAGGATGCTTAAGGAACAAGATACCAATATAATTGCATTTTCCCCCCCAAAGATTAAAATAACTCAGTGTTTAATTTATTTTCTCTTTTTTTGGGAAGAGAAATCTTGCGAGTTTTAATATTTTCTCTTGACAAACAAATGTAAAGAAAACCATTAGATTTCCATTGGAAATTTCCACTGTCTTGCATGATAGGCAGAGTTGCATTATTTTTCGTTCTTCCTTATGAACTGTGATATATTTCTGTCTGGCACAATTAATTTTCTAAGGGAGTTCCACTAAAAGAAGAAGAAATCTTACTATATGTTAATCAACCAACCTGGTGATAGTTTCAAGTGGTGCAACTGCACGAATTTTCTTTCTTAAGAAAAAAAGTACTTACCTAAGGAGAACAGGAATAGTAAATAATATTGGGGTTGAACCTCCCTTCACTGGGATCAAGACCAAAATTCTGACTGGTTTCCAAAAGGAGCAATTTCAGATACAAGATCTTTCTTGCTACAAATTCAGTTTATATTTGAAGACTCCAGCAAAGAAAAGGGAGATTCGTTTATGCTGAACTAGTCAAATCATCTGTATTTGACAGTTTGAGCATAGTTTTTAACTTGATGATTGTGGTCCTTACTGATTTTTTGAGATGGCTACACTTCTACAAAATTGCATTACTGTATAGTTCATAAGACATTAACCTGAAAAATGCAAATTTAAAAATAGGAATATTTATACTATATAGTATTATAAGGATTTATTAAAGTCATATATGAGGAATATGCATCATCAAATGAGTAGCAAACTCAACCATGTAAATAAATCCAAATTCCACAAAACTTAGAAAGGGAAATGTTTTTTTTTGCTGTACAAAGTATTTAATATCGCCTTATCACTTGACATCACAAAGTCTTTCACCTTGGCTTTTAAAGTTTTGATTTATGGCTTCTGTTTCAGGCCCTTTGTGAATCCTCACAAATGAACAGATTTGGCATGTTGTTCCAACACACTCCCTAAAGGGAAAACTGCTTCCCTTGCACAGAATGCTAAAATTAATTAAAAAAAAATTAAAAAGAAGAAAAAAAGAAAAATAGGCAAAAAAAAAAAGATCAGTGATGACCTTATCTTGCAAGCTCTCCTCATGTGGCATTTACTGGATGGCCACTGTAAGCCTGCTTACTCACATGAGTATTTAGGAGACTGGACCGCTTCAATACTTGCCGTTTGCATCAGATTTGGATAACCAGGATAAATTTTATGGAATTAAGCTATCGAAAATTCTTCCCAGTTGTATATTCCCCTGCAGCTACATATTTTTGTTTGGGCTTGATAATTTTTAGCCAATGCCTTGACTCATTTTACATCCTCTCTTACACTCTACACCGCTCCAAGGGATAGGCAGTGGTCCCTGAACCTGCGTGTCTCATGAGCATAGCAAGGCATAGGAATGCAGTTGAAACTAGAGAGAATACATGGTCTGTCAGTGCTAATACTTTTTAATATTCTGCTTCACACCAGAGAGGATTTAATTGTTTCTTAAATGGCTCCAGGGCCTCTGAATGTGCAAACCTGTCTAACAGAGCAGACATTTATTTGAAAGAATCTTTGTAATAAATATTGATCTGTCGTATCCGTAGATCATTCTGGAGACACACCAATCTCTCCTTGCCTAATTAAACTGTGCTAATATGAAAATGCAGGCCAAGCCCACAAGGCACAACAGATCTGCGGGAGTGTGGAAATGCCTGGAAGCCGTGAGCTCTGGGAAAAGAGGCAGAGAGACGCACAAACTCCGCCTGCATGCTAATGAACTCCACCAGATCCAGGTCGTAATCCATACAGATGCCATTTAAATTCCCTTCCACAACTTCAGCCTCAAAGTCTTCTAATTAACCCTCAGCCTTGAGATAAGCAGCCCTGCAGAGGCGGGGATGGCACAGCAGAGGTGACAAAAGGCAAAAGAAGACTGCTTGCCACTTCTCTTCCTCCATGATTTGTAGGTTGTGTCAGTCACTAAGACAAACTCGGGGGGGTAATCAAAATGTCATTTACTTCATCTCCCCACGCATTTTAGCTTTTATCCTGTAAGCATTCCTGGATTTAGGACTGGCAAGAATGCTTTAGTAATCATAAAGTGCACATTTCCACAGACACGCGGCAGCGCTTAAAAGCATTTCACTCCCACTTGACATGGAGCTTTGTTAGAGATGGCAGACAATATTTCACCAGCTTGGGTTACACTTTGCACAGACACTCTGCTTCCTACAGAGGTTTATTTCTAATGGAAGTCAGCTGATTTATTGCCAACTCCAGCACCATCCAGACTTGCAAGGAAACCATAGGAGAGGATTGCTGGGCTTTGTTTCAAGTGGTGCCACAGCAACCCAGCCGTGCTGCGTTTCATTTTATGTGGAACCCTGTCATGAACTATAGACCAGCTCTCCACAACCCTTTCCCTCCAGCTGTCTATAGATGGGATCTACAAATCGCAATTCTCCAACAGCATTCCGGAGCTGCTCTAACGCATAATGGGGTAGATCTGGAGGGACCCTTCTGTTTAAAACTACTCATAATTTGCACTTGCTAAAAGCAGAATTTGTCAAAGTGATCTAGCAATCACAATTTAAGATAAAATGCTGGGTATGTTTTTGGGCTTTGGGTTATTTTTTTTTGTTGTTTGGGTTGGTTTTTTTAATAAGTAGTAAAAGACAGCTGCTCCCAGAGAGCATCCAGAGCCCTGATGCTTTGTCCACAATTAAATAACTGCAAAGGATTTGAATGTCCATTTACCAGCATTTGCATATATCAAAAGGCTTTGCTCATGCAGATGTATGCAGGTGTTCAGTTTCATAAAACGGTCCACACATGTCTTTTTTAAAACAACTCAGAAACCTGAAGGAGTTACACAAATTGGGGAATGGCTAATCTCAGCTTTCCATCTTTAGTGTTATTTTCAAATCAAGTTGAGTGATCCCTCTAGTGATTATCTTCTAACATCTGGCTGGTGGCTTATTTGAAGAGAGTTGGTGGCCTCATTTTGAATTCTAATGAAGACCACGCTGCATAAATCACTGATGTTAAAGTCCCTACTGGCACACTTGGCAGAGCAGCCCTCGATGAGAAGCTGAAGCAAGACAAAAAGAATTAAATGTCATTACATCCCTGCAACTGAATAATCTGGACCAAGGATTGTCCACAACATCTGTGTGTGACAGCCAGTCAGTCTTTATGCATTTGAGGGGCAAAGTTAAGAAATAAGCTTCAGTTTTCTTGATTTAGGGTCTATCATGTCTATTCCACAGTCACTTAGAAAGCCATGATTTTTTTTTTCCATCCTTAAGAAAGGCAAAAGGCCACTCTGGGATTTAACTTGTATGAACAAGTATTTTTAGATGACAATACTGAAATGCTTTGTCAAACTACAAGCTGCTGTATTCCTGTATTCCTAACAGACAGTCATAGCACAAACTGAGACCGGGGAAAAAACAGAGATATACTAAACTTGACAAGCGAGTCAGAGTGTACTTGCTTAGATCTCAAGTCCTTTATTTCATGCTGTACTCTAAATTCAGCGTAGGAGAAGAGGCAGTACTGTATGCCTTGGTGTGGTTATATTGCAGCTTCCAAACAGTGAAAGCTCAGGTCTGCTTGAGAAATCCTGAAAATACAGAGAATACATGATCTGTAAGGCTGACTTCCTCAGCTATATCTGCAACACCTGCTAATTTATACACAAATAGAGCTGTATTGCTATATTTGTGTATAAATGGTATTGCTTTTCTCCCTACTGGCTCTGCAGAGTTAATGTAACATTAAGTATTTTCATAAATGATGACTATCTCTTGTCTTCAAACTGATGGAGCTCTTGCCCTGCATGAGCTACACTGTCCTTTTCATCCGTTGTCTATACAAGATCTGAAGTTTGCCAAGCTCATTTCACATTGAGGGATTCGACCTTCACAGTCAACAGAGCTGAATTGTCTGAAATCAAAACTCCAAGCAAGATCTCAGAGCAAAATAGAAACATATGTCTCACATTAAAGTACTATGACCTAAAAACAGTACAGAAGTATTCATACTGACTTTAGTATGTGCACTGCAGTGAGTATGGGCATTGAGAATGCCATCTACTGGCAAAAAAGCATGAGAGAGTGTAGTTCCATGGTAGGTGATTTCCAAAAAAGGGAAAGGGTAAGAAAACATGATGTGGGCTGTTAGCTTCTTTGATTTTTTGGGTTTTTTTAATTGCTTGTTTCAGTTTTTAGAAATCAAGTAGTTGTAACTGCATGACATGATGCTGAATTTTATATAGAAACTTTGGTGGGAATGAGTTTTGAAGCTGAAGTATGTTGTTATGACTTATTTGTACTGGAAAAGGATGTTTGAAAACACTAACAATTTAAAAGACACCAGAGATAATGAAAAAATATGAATAGAGCTGCAAGACTAAGATTGCTTGTACTTCCCTATGCTTCCTCTCATTTCACAGGATCTCAAAAATGGTTCTCAAGAGTTCTTTAAATATTTGGTGAGAATATTCAGAGTCTAAACTTTTGACACTAAAATCTGAAAAAGCTTCAAACTCAGTGGTGAATCCGTTTGTTATTGTGCCGTCAGCTATAGCAACTGTGATTCCAAGCTTCATGCAGCCAATTTGTGATTTGATTGCAAATAGTCATCTCGGTGGAGAATATCTGTCCTGTTAACTCCATTTACAAAGCAGTAACTGTTGTCATAGTACTATGGCAAGGCAGACCCATGTAAGCTACATCTCTGCTGGTTTGAGAACGAACGCTGCTGGTTTGAAAACATCTTCTCTTCTCCCCCTCCTCCCCCATCAATGATTATTGATAAGATTTTTTTATTGTTTTCAGTCCTCACCTAGCCAACAACTAGGTTACCTAGACTATCTAATGAAAACCAGTTGGCCTAATATTGACCTAATATTCTCTGAGACTGTCCCATCTTTGCAAGTGAGTCACAGGCATGGAATAGTACAGGGAGTAATATTTGCTGGGACTTTGGTCTAAATCTCATTTGATCATTGCCTAGATTAAGGTAACAATCACTGACAAAGAGACAGCAATCTGCTCAAAAGAAAAAACAGCAAAGAAGTTGGAAGTGTCAGAAGTGGCCTCCGACATATTTAATATCAGAGGGCAGCCAGAAGTAGAAGGAGGAAAAATGAAAAAACATCATTTGTGAGCCGAGACATCCCTGACCACAGCTTTTTCTAAACTCATCTCTTAAAACAGTAAACATTCCTTTGTTGCTAGCTGTGGTGTGGCTCCAAGAAAGGCAGCAAGCCTGGAAGCGCCAGTACTGACAAGATGCCATTCACATTTTACCACTAAATTACTGTGACTTACTGTGACATACGGGAAGACTGCAGCAGGAACAGCATGGGGAAAGGAAGAAAAGTAAGTGTTGTCTAGGATGAACACAAGCTTCTCTGTGGTCTTGAAAACATCTGCTAATATGAAAACTAAGCATTTCACTCATTTTAGGAAAGCAGAAGAGAACAGAATACAATGTTTAAAATCAGCTAAAGACATAAAAGAATACATCAGGAAAATGGGAAATATAGTTTTGGATGTCAGTGTCACAGAACAAAGCCTTTGGTCTGTGCTTTGTCCATGGAAAAACTGCCCTTGCAGGGACACCAAAGCTGTCTCTGAAACATGGCAGTAGAGCTGTGCCAACTCGGAGCTGTGGCAAAGCTAAATACCGATGTGATGAGACACTGCTAATGGTCTTCTAAAAGGCCCACCACTGATGAGATCATTCTGCTCCCAGGGACTGAAGTCTGGGGCTGCACGGTCCTGGGTAGAGGTACCACCTCATCTGGAGATGTGAGGGTAGCTCTACACAGGGCTGCCTTGCACCACCACGCTTTCACTTCCAATAGCAGAGGAAAGCTTTTAGAGTGACACTTTCTTTTAAAGTTATCCCTGCTTTTCTTGTGACTACAAGTTAAAAACAAGAAGAGAGGAAGTGTTACCCTGCCAGGACCAGAACGTTGCCCTAGGCTGAACATACCACAGTAACTACTACCCCCATGGAAAGCAACAGGCACTGTGTTAAAAACTCATTTGATTCTCAGAGCACTCTAGGAAGGCCTGAAAAGCATGGGAGGACACAGGTAACTTCACAGATGCCCAGCCGTCTCCAACATCAGCAGGGAAAAAGACTCAATTTAGGAATGGACTGAAAGTTAGTGAAGCAAATACATAATGTGCTGTGTGAAACTGAAACAAACAAACAAACAAACAAACAAACAAACCAACGTAGATACCTGTAAAACAAAGTAAATCTCTACGTTTCTTCCAGATTCTCTGCAAGGAACTGAATCCTTGGCCCAGAATTTGCTTTCAGTTTAAACCAATTCAATTACAAAGGGAGCACACAGGCCATGAAACAATGCAGAAGTCAAAACTATACCTTTTTAGGTAAGTACGGCTCTAGTGCCTGATTGTATTATACTGTTCAGTGGACTGAATAATAATTCTATACTGCTTAAGGAAATCTGAATGCTTTGCATCACCTCTTTCTTATGATTACTGTCTATAAATTGTTGCAGAGGACCCACACCCATTTGCATATCCCAGTAAATGTGTTTCCCCCCCTCAATATCTTCTCCTAATAGATTAATACTATCAGATCCTCCTGTTCCAACACAAAATTAGAATGTCAGCAAGGTCTCCTTCCACATGATAATCCCCTACTTGATGTACAATGACATTATCCCACCAAAGCTGGAGACAAATTGTAATTCTTGTTGTAATTACAGGCTTTAATAGGTATACAGGGTTGTTAGGTGTAGAGCAACTATTCCCACTAGGGAATCTACAGGAATACAATTGGTGTAGCCAAAGTATTTATGCAGTTGAGACAGTGCTATGATCAAAGGAGCCCATACCCACTTTTGAGGAGTCACTTAAGTAATACACCATTTCCATTTGGATTTGGGTTTGGTGACTTCCATGTGGTATGTTGAAAGGTGGTATGTTTTTCATTTGATATGGCAATTCACATAGTAGGACACAATTAAAAACAAAGGACTATTCCAAGCTTTTTTTATATAGTGGATTGAAATCTAAAAAGAACAGCATTCTGTAATACAATTACTGAAAAACTGGACAGCAAGTTTAAAATTTATGAAGGTGCTAGGAAGTGTTAAATGTGCAAAAACCTAATTAGTATTGAAAAATATTTAAATCTTCCAAGTCCAATGAACTTTTAGAATCTGAGCTTTGCAGCTAGTAATGGTAAGTTAGAAAAATTCAATAGTACTAAACAAATGATTACGAGTAATGCCATTAAATTATTAGCTTGCGACAAGCATTAAATCCTATCCAGAGATACTCTTGAAGGCATTGCCTTCTACATCAATTTGAAGTACTGGTCACATAGGAAATAATTTTTTATTCATTTTTTTCAGTTTGTCTAAATTCTATGCAGGTTCTGGAAGACCAAGAAGACTTTGGGACACAACCTGAGGTTAAGAAAGCATGCTGGATGGCTATAATACCCATGCCAGGATGTGTCTTGGGTGTTTCCAAGCCCTCTAGAGCTCCTCTAGTTGGGCTCTCGTCTTAGGGGTCTGTCAGACTTCATCCTGTATTTATTTCTCAGAAGTTCAACAATAGCACCAGCAGAAAAACACAACATGAACACAAAAAGATGAAAGCAAAGCTTCCCTCTTCCCTGTTCTAATATTTTTCTAGTCTCTCTTGTCTGTCCCATCACTTACAGCGATTCAGGAAACTTCAGTCCTTTCCTGGTCGTCTTTTGAAAGGACTCATCCAAGACTGGAGTCGTGCTCTTATTAATGGATACACATATGAATATTAAGCAACAACCAATTCTAGAAGAGTTTACTGGGTCTGAGTAGGATGGACTTAATGTTCCTCACAGCTGCCAGTAAGGTGCTATATTTTAGATTTGTGTCTAGTACCAATGCTTTGGCTATTGCCAAGCAGTGCTTGCACAGCATCAAGGCTTTCTTTTGCCCCACTCTGTCTGCCAGCGAGGAGGGTGAGCGATTTCCTTTGGTTTACTTGTCAGTTTTTTCCCCTTTCCTTCACCTATTAAGTCATCTTTGTCTTTATCTTGACACATGGTTTTTCTTGCTTTTGTTCTTTCTAGTCTCTTGGGGGTGGGAGAAAGAACTCAATCCACCATAAAGAGCTTACAAGACCTAGAAAAGCTTATTTGTGATTCAGGATATGGGAGGTAAATCTGGGATCAGTCTTTTCTCCAGAAGAGCTACGGAACTGCCATAAAAATAGGACAGCTTCCAAAGGCTGCCTTTGGCAGGGGGGAGTTGACATCCAGGTGAAAGTCTCCATAGCTCATTCATCTCACTCAGAAATTACACAGCCTAAGAATATGGCTCATCTCATTGGAAGAAATTTTTTTGGTTTGAGTTGTTTTTTGGGTTTTTTTTTGTTTTTTTTTTGTGGGGTTTTTTGTTGTTTGTTTTAAATAAAACCCTCAGCTTCCCAGAGTTCTGATGGGCAGAATCTCCCACATAGAGCTATGAAGGAGATGGAGACAGAGGGACACAGGACAGTGACTCATCTCATCACTATAGATAAACTTTCATGTACCAAAATCCTTAAAGTTGCAACATCAAAATAATACTGAAATCCACACAAGTTTGTTTCTGAATTAGTTATTATGTTAATACAATTTTTTTTAAACTTAATTTTGTCTTGTATCAGCAACTAGTTTTGAATCAAAACTAGTTTTGAATCATAAACAGACTAATTCCAACCAATAGAAAAGCCAAGAACCAGAACAGTCATGTCCTTAACATTTATGAGTCTATGCTGCACGTACAGACAGCATGCAAACCCAGGTTGCCAGGAGCACTGGCTTTTCTTTTCCGCTCTAGGAATAGATTGCCACTAGTGACTACAGGCCAAAAGTAACCATCATGTGTTTTTGGTGGGACAGTCAGGTGGGTTCGTGCAAAAGCATGGGCCTCTGTTACAGAACTATCCAGCTTTCTATTTGTGACTATTGCTAACTAAAATGTGTATTTTCCCTACCTACTGGCAATGATGTTCTGGTTACACATTTGTTATAAATTTATGGTGGGAGAGATGAGAGGTAGGTCATCTGTAAATGATGCTGGGCAAGGGTCAAAAATAAAACATTGTTTAAGTTTTCAGTTTCAGACATCCCACAGACAAAATCTTAGGAAAGAAAGATTGAGGAGTCTCATAAGGGACAAGTTAAGAATTAGAATTCTGTAAATTTTTGTTAAATAATCATTAACAAAAGAACCCTTGTGAATATACCATTAGGTATGCTGAATTATCATTCTAATAAGAGGAATGGGGATTCAAATTTCATGAGTCAAAATTCTGTCATTATTCACCACTAACTTAATCCCATGCCACTGGTAGCTGCCTCACACAGGTCAAAAAACCATTACCATAAAATATGGGCTATTCAAAGACCACCGAACTCATTGTATGTACTTGTAATACAAGGTATTTAAAAATAACCTCCACTCATTTTGCTGATTCATGCTAACAGCTTAGTATGGTGTGTTGGCAGCAATGTAAATTCATGCTAATTTTCGTTGAGATCGTTCCTAAAAAAGCAGAAATGGAAGTCAGTGCCAGAATGATTGTCACGTAAATGCAACAATTTATTCACTGAAAAAAAAAAAAAAAAAAAAAAAGAAAAGTCACTTATTAACCCATCTCTGGAAATTTGATTAGTAGGAAGAAAGGAAGGCTTTGACAATTCATGAATCTGAACATATAGGCTGTTACACTGCGATCCTCACCTAAGCCTCCAAAATCCTGGCATCGCGCCCCCCCCAAACAAAAAAGGTCATGAGTAGAGAAGTGCTGTGTGTGTGCCCTGAAGCCGATTGCCCCCGCGAGGGCACCGGGGGTCTCCATCCTCACGGTGCCGGGCAGCCCCGCCGCTGCAGCCCTGGACCACTGACAGCAACGCCCTGCGGGGACACCATTCACTGCCGCAGCAGCGTGAGTCAGCTTAATTCCCTACGTCCTATTCTGCCTCCATTTTCTTTTTTCCAAGACACAAAATGCTTTGAGAAACAAAACAAGTCTCGCAGCCAACTAAAATTAATCTCTCCAAATACATATTGAGCTAAAATTACTCCACTCTATAGTTATTCCAGCTAGCAGTCTTTAATAGCTGCAGAATCAAATTTACAGGATGTCCCTAAATATGCATACCAGACTACTTGAGATTTTAAGCGAAATCAACTCCTAGGCACTTTGTGATGGTACTCTGACACAAGCTGAGAAATCTGGTCTTAAGTTCTCAGCTCTTTCCTCTTTCTTTCATTTTAAGTGGTAAGTTTTGCTCAAGTACCTATGTCCTCTTCTTTGTCAAATTTTGATGTAATACAATTTTCAGTAAGACAGTATTAAACCCGTGCCCTTTAGGATTTTGTCAGCGACTCCATGAGCTCACACTGCAAGCTACTAGGTGTGGTATTAACTGGGTGTAGATCTGCTTTGACAAAGGCAATGGGACTATACACCACTTTGGCAAAGTATGGAGCTGTGGCCATTGATGACCAAACTTTCCAGATCCAAAAAATTCTCCACAGGATACTAACAGTCCTAAACAGTAACTTTTGAAACAGTAACTTTCAGAATGAAAGCTGTTAGGGCTTTTTGGGGTACTGACAGTTTCAGAGACCAATGACCTTTGTTAGGAAGCCTGAAGGAGGCAAGCACACCGCTGCTGCTGAAGCAGGTGGGTGCTGAGGGGACACCAAACATGTCTTGCACTTTGCCAAAGTCCCCCTCCCCCAGATGCAGGCAGGCTAGAGAAAAAGAAAGTCTTGGGCACAGGAAAGGAAGGAATCATTTAAGCCACCAGCTGCTGATTTACAGCCAACAGGAGACGTCCCAGTACTGCTCAGACAGGAAACTCATCTTCCACAGATACATATTCTTCATAAGAACAGGACAAAGTACAAAGTAGCCACAGTGCATTGCTAGAGCAGTGTTTCTTAGAAAGTCAGTGGCGACTAGCTGCTGAACAGCTATTTAAATAAAACAGATTTTGTCTAGACAAGGACTTGAATATGCAGCAATGGAAGAGTCAAGTGTCCCCAGGTGGAAGCTGAGGGACAAAACAGCAGGTGTGGAAGTCTTGCAGAAGGGCCCTCAATGGCTTCACCCTCCAACAGCCCCTACCCTAAAACCCTTTTAGTTGGTCTCTTGTGAAGCTTCTTTATGTAGATGGAAGTGTTGTTTTTTGGGGTTGTTGTTTTGTTTTGTTTTTGTTTTTTTTTTAATCAAGAAAAGATTGGTAGGTACAGCTGCAATTTCAACAGAACTCTTCCCAAGACTCTCCACTTGCTCTGCCTCACTACCAGATATGCAGCTCCTTTTTCAGCACTTACATGTTACAATTCATTGTTATAATTTTTTCTCCTTATGATGTTAACATAAAATGGAAGTTATTAGTACATGACAGAGAAAACAGAGGCAAGCACTGGAGTACCCATTTTAAGTCATGTTGCCTGTTGTCTTGGCAACCAGTTAATAAGCTTTGTTACTCATTTTTCACCAACACCTGACAACAACATCTCTACAAGATTTGGTATTATTAAGGAGTCTGCTAACTCAGCTGGTTTAGAAGGTATCAGAAGAGATCTGCTGGCATTTCCATTCTGATTCCTATTTTTCAGGAATGATAAATCATCCATAAGTTGCCCAGAAGCTCAACAGAGGATGCACAAATACCGCTGTAACAATCCATCCCCTTGGAAAAAAAAAAAAAGCACAAGAAGAGTGTTGGGATCCAGCCATGCTCCCTGCAGTATCAGCATGTACGTTGCTATTTACTACACAGGGAGAAGGATTAGACCTCAAATTCCTCAAGTGAAAACACATGAATGCTTTGGCAGACGTAGTCTCTCGCATGTCTCTCCGAGATTGCAGGCATATGGCATAGGGTTGGCCTCTTTTCCTCCAAGCTTCCTTTTGGAGAAAGAGTCCTACCCTTCATATTGCTGCTGTGTGTATCCTCGAGATGCTTTGAGAAGCACACAGGCATTTACTGAGCCAGCGCTGCAATTACCATAATTAAACATTGTAATCAAACAGGCTTCAGTCCGCAATCAGACCTGACTACACTAGAGCTGTGCAGACACACACTAGATGACTCTACCCTTCCTCAAGAGTAAACTGTCTCTATGTGCGAGTCTCACAAAGGGTTCAGTCTCAAAGGACTGAAAAAAAGGCTGTTTAATTACATCTCACAGACTACCCCGTCACCTTGGATGAATACTTTCCTTGGACAAAAGGTCACCTAGTTACGCAAATTCCACAGAATTTCTGATTTTGGGAACATAAGGGAATACATACTTACAATCATCTCTTTAGTATGAATATTGACCATTTCACCAGTTAAACATTCAAAATTAAACATTTGGGTGTTCTAACAGAAATCAAGCATTCTGAAATTTAATAACAAATGGCAACAAAAAAATCCCTTCTCCCTACCAAACAGTAGAGAGGATACAAAGGAGTCTCATGCAGATTCAGCATCAGACTAGCCCAGAGAGAAACTACATAAATGATCCTCTGATCTGTGCAGTGGGATTTGGCAGGTGCCAGTGGGCTACCCCACAAAACTTTAGACAAGAAACTGGTCAAGAGGGCTAGCTTTATTCCTGGATGTTCCCTTTATTCAAGTTTCAGGCTTCCTTAATGCTCTTTCAACATAGATTTTGGCAGTTCATTGTTTAAAGATTGAGCAGTGGTGAAAAACACATTCATTACTGCTTGTCATAGAGAGGTTGATGAATTCCAGTCACATGCAATTAAGCTGTAATTCAACACAATGACAGAATAAACAGGCAAGTCTAGACAAACAAGAAAAAAAATCAACAAAAAAATACAGTTCCTAGAGAAAAATTCCTTAGGATTCTGATCTTTCTGTTGAAGAAAGGGGTGCATAATCTTATTTTATTAATCATATGAAAGTAGAGTATTTGCTGTATTTTAATTCACGCAATGGTAATAAAGATATATCATCTAAACAAGACAGCAAAAGATATTAGACACTCTGGAATATTTTTGCTAAAGGAGAAGCACAGAATCTTTTTGCTCCCTGAAACTTTAAAGTAAAACACATACCATATACATGTTATAATGGGATGCATTGCAACTTGTATTTCTTAAAGATAAACTCTGCTAATTTCACTTATCAGAATACCCTCTCTGTAAAGCAAAGCAACTAGTATCACTGAAAAGTTGAATAGGCTTCATGACATTTAGACTGAAATGAAAGATGTATTCTAGGTCTGAGTTTACTTGCCTTGAGTCTACATGCCTTGACTCTAAATCTTCACAATGAGTATTGTTGCATGGTTCTGTTGGTATTCAAACCAGGGGAAGAATCATAGAGGTTTGTTTGGGTTTTTATTCTTAACTCTGGCAATGTTTTACTCTCTGTAGATATGGGGAAATGCAGCATATGCTATAGCAGATTATAGCAGATTTTGCTGTAAAAGGAAGAATTAGTTGCACAAGACATTTGGTACATTACTCTAAACAGTCAGGTCAATGCTGTCATGCTAGCAAGATATCAAGATTTCTTTGTCAACAATGTATAGCAAATGATCCTAGGAATGGGATGTAAAAGCATGATACAACACTTCATAGCCCTTTTTCACCATACTAAAGAGATGTTCCTGAAGCTGGAATTTATAACAGTCATCAGTGATAGGTTGTACTTGTCAATGTGCACATGGCTATGATAATTTCAATAATGAAAGCAACCTCTGCTCCTTAGAGAAGGTTATATATTTTTACCTGCAAAACCATGATTAATCTCACCCATGCTCACTCAGCATTTGTGTTAATGAGATGTTAGAAAACTTACCAAACCCTTGATTCCCATGCAACAAGAACACCATCAAATTATACATGTCACAAAATCGGATTTTTTTGTTCTGTTTTGCTTTATTGTATGAATCCTCTAAAGGAAGGACAGGCTTAAAGAAAAGGCAGCAAAAGAGATTTAGTCTTATGAGCCCTGTAAATTTCTAATTTCCTCATACAAGCCAAAGAAATTTCCTGTGAGTCAAGGTAGGCCCTCCACCCCTCAACTTTTCATACCAAGAAGAAACATAGGGCTTGAGCCGTGCTTGAGCAACAGCTGTGACACTATTTCTGGCTCTATCTATAGAGTTAAACTTCCAGGTAATTTTTTTGTGTGTGTGCTCTACCTACTACAATAAGCTTCAGTCTTTGGGACTACTAGATTGGTGCTACATAACTAAAATGTTCAGTCAAAAAGTGAGTTTTATTTAACTTTAATGTGGCACTAAAACGGGCATCTACTACCAAAGTAATCATGGTGATATACACAGTACCTAAAAGGCTGATTATTTTACAGTTAAGTTGTGAGAAAGTTAAAACATTTAATTTTCAAGTCATATTTTAAAATAAAGGAAAAAATTTTTTCATTGTAAAGAATCACTAATAAAAGTGGGCTCTTAAAAAAAAAAAACACCAAACAAATAACCCCCTTGCCAAACACTTCCAAACTCACCTCGAACTTCAGGAGAGAATCGAGCTGAATGGCGAGACACAAAAAGTTTCAGTTCTTGGTCCAAGTTGCACTCAACCAAGTTTGTGTCCCATGATCGGATTCCTAAAATTCAAAATAAAAAACACATCTAGCTTGGTACATAAGCACTGGAAGTTTTAACTGAGTATTTATCCTTTTGCATTCATGCTATTTACACATTTCTAAATTCCAAACCCAGCCTCTCTCCTTTCAAGGCACACAGCTATTTTTTGGAAAGTGAAGAGTGCTCAGAACAGGCATTCTGGAAAGGAACCGGTCACAAGCAAGAGGAAATCTGCCTTTCCAAATGACAACCATTCTTCAATGCCCCAGCTTTAGGACTGCTGGTCTCACATCCTAGTAGCCACATTATGAGATGTTAGTGATGTCCCTGAATTGACTTTAAAATAGCGATACACTGATTTACAAAACTGAAAGTGAATCACTTGGAGAAAACTTTAATCACATTGCAGGACCATTGCACTTGTACCTCTGAGAAAAAAGACAGCATCACCTAGCATGTTGCAAATTAATATTTAAATACAAAGTATTAAATTGCTGACTTCTTCATTCAAAATCTTTGAAGCATCCCATATTTAAAATTAAAAGGTAAGTGATCTTTTATTTATGAATTATCAAAATTCCAGTTTGAGATTTAAAAATGTTATGCTTGATCTNTGATTTTTTTTTTTTTCCTAAAGGAACATCATTAGTATTACACAAATTAGCTGGCAAATGCAGAAGGGACTGCAGGTGAGGAAGTGTCTGGTGGCTCCTCCCTACGTGCCTGACCGTGCCTTTGCATGAAGTTATTGAGTTAAATCACTTTGGGGTTTGGCAAGAAGGTGCCTGAAGAGGTGTGTGGCCAACCCCTCACCGTGAGACTAGCACCAACCAGCTCCTGCTGGTAACTCTGTCAGGGCTTCAGGCTGTGAACGTTATCGTCAATGCTAGCTCCCATGCTATATTCTCTTTCAAGGCAGCAGAAGCTTCAGGACTCTCACTGGCAGAAGCCATGCTGTAGAGCTGAAGGATGAGGAGGAGAAAGAGGGGGAAGTGCAGAGAAACCAGATCTGCAATGCTGGTCTCCCATTGCAGCTCTGAGTACGTTCTCCATGCAAATATGAACATCTGCATTTCCAGAGCCTGAAGCCTCTTCAGGGAGAATTCATCCAGGGCTTTTCCTTGTCAGCATCCCAGTCTAGGTAGGAGCATGCTTACTACTGGGATATGCTACCAGCTATTAAGTAGCTGCCATTTGAAACACTAAATAAATTTGGAAATACAGTAGTGCCTGTGTGTTTCATAACCACTCAAGAGAAAAATAACTGAGCTGTAACCAGCCACCTCCACTTCCTGACTGATGCATCATTGTTCAGAGGCATAAGCAGTGAGGCTCTTCTGCAAGTCTCCTTATTTTCATTTCTCAAAAATCTCTTGGCCATATGGTGCATTTTTGGGGCGTAGTTTTGGCAGACAAATACAGCTCAGCAGGCTTTAATGTTTTCCAGGTGTTGGAATATTTAAGAGCAAGAAAATAAAGATGATATAATACCACGCATGTTCAGCACATATGAAAACTACGACTAGTAAACCAACATCGATCACAAAGCTGAAGTACATTGAATGAATAAGAGCAGGACTTCAAGAAGCTAGAAGATAAACAGCCTGCTGGCCTCTGACAGCAAGCTTGTGTGGGGAGACTACAAAGCTTCCTGGAGGCCAGTTAAGCCATATGGACTATGATTCAGCAATGGTAATGATAGGGCCTGTCCACCATCCCTAGCTACTTTTGCTGTGAATCCAAATTTGCTGTAGGGATAAGATTCTGATTAGGTGTAGTCAAGATTGCTGAGCCAGCCAATGTCCAAAATGTACGACTCAAAATAAATAGCAAAAAAAAAAAAAAAAAAAAAAAAAAAAAAGAAGCCTGGACATCCCATGCACACAGTAGTTCTAGTTAGTTCTAGAGGCTGCAGCTAGGATTTGGATACAATATCTCAAATGTACAGCTGCATGATTCAGCAGTCTGGATGCAGAAATTATGCCTATACATTATAAAGTAGCATAATGTATTATATACATTATATAACCAAATCAGGTTTGTATAGAACGGAGGTAAACCTGGAACTAAAATCCAAGGTCAATCCAATGATGTAGATCAGTAACAAGCATGGACATAACTGCTGGAAGCATGGCTGAACTGGAGCTATTTCTTTCTTTCTGCAGCCTTAGGAGTGCAATGCCACTAGACACAGGACTAATCAGACAGCAGGCAGGACACACCCAGTAGCATCTACCAGAGGAAAAAAAATCTTTAAGGTTTTCCTTTGCTCACCCCTTCTTTTTTAGTGGACGGTGGGTTGGAGGACTGACACCTTTAGCAAAGTCACATCCCAAATGTAATTACTGAAAATGTATCTCATCACGCCATTCCGTCTTCATGATATATTAAGAAATGACTCTGCATTCCACCAGGTTGCGTAGCATCACGCCACTGATGTGTTATCAGCAGATGTTTTCTTTTACACGTTGCTCTGCAGTTTGGCGCATGAATCCACAGTTTTCAGTCATGGTACTCAGGAGATGTACCAGAGAAGACAGTGAGGCAGAGTTATCAAGAACCCAAAATGCATTTAAGGCTCTGCTTAGAATAAATGTTGAAAGAAGTGATTTTTCCAGACTACAGCACACTTGCCAAAGAGAAAAAGATTAGTGGATCCCATATTTGCCTCACGCAGGTAGAGCTTCAGATTCCCAGTGTACCCATCCAGAACAATGCACCTCAAAATTTGATCAAGGTTTTTTCCTACCAGGCAAAATCTCAGACTAACTCTGACATCAGAAGCAGTGAAGTGACTTCTAATCCAAAATGATGAATAAAAAGGCCAAAGCTTTCCCTCTGAACATCTAAAACTGGAAGTGGGTGTTATGCTTAGTGGCAGGAGGTAGCAGCAACAGAGCTATGCAGCAGCAACTGTACAATAGAAGCTTCAAGAAGAGACTGAAGAGCATTTCTTCAGAGGAAGGATGACATCAGCTGTCTTGAGGGAAGAAGTTTTATCCATTTGCTCTATAATTTTTAATCATTTAATTAAAATCCAGCCAATTCACTTGTGACACAGACGAAAATTAGATAGAATTAGGGAAGTGCAATGCTGAAGAGGCTCTGAATGACAAAGCATCTGCCTCAGTAGTTCTCCCTAGGAGACAATGGTAGCAATAAAGACAAACAGGTCATGGTGAAGGTGGTTAGCTGTGATGAGGCAGCCCTTTACCACAAACAGTTGTGAAAAAGAATCAAGGGAAATAGCCAACTAAAGCAACAATGCTTGAGAAAGCAACAATAGAGACAAATGAAGTCCTAGCCGGACTGCTGAACCACACCTACATGACAAGGCTGCTACCAATTCCCCATTCCAGGGTCTCTTCCTCCGCTCTAACAATGGCAGGTTGCTGAAATCTCTGGTTTCACTGACCCAGAACAAAAATATATGTTACAAAATCAGGTATCAATTGAGTTTAACAAACTCAAATAGAATCCAGCAATAATTTTCTTTGTGCTTCATACCACTATTACTGCAACGGGGCTTTTTTTCTCCCACTCCGCATGCACGCTGCAATCTATTGTATGAAAAAACACAACGAGAACTTATAAAACTGTCATTTCACTTATGGTACCTTCTTGCATCACGGTCTTAAGATAAAGGACAAATAAACAGCGAGTCAAAGCAGCCTGTAGCCGGACGATAAATGAGGCTGAGCGCTCAGGTATTAGCCTTGTTACCCATAAGGTTTTTCTTCACTGAAATATATATACATATATATGCACATAGGAAGCTTGCGCCCCGAAAATTTCTCCAGCCGAGAGAAAAGTCTCACCGCCCAAAGTTAGACACAAAGGCAGGGCTGCGCTCCCGCTCGGGCAGCCTTTGCCGCCGTGGAGGAAAACGCCCCGAACGCCGCCGGTTCGGTTTGGCG
>VXBH01003138.1:362996-403923 GCA_013400035.1 Rynchops niger | reverse complement strand
CGACCCTCCCGGGGGTGCAGCCGTGAAGGACGGGGGTGTGGAGCCACAAGTGGCGCGGCCCTGGGAGACCTGAGGAAGCTCATCTGGACGTCGAGGGATAGCAAAGTGGTTCCACTGCCCGAGGCCGAGGCTCCTGTCTCCTGCATCGCACTGTAGCACTGCAGCAAAATTTGAGTCATAATTCCCACCACCACCACACACACAGAGAAACACCTATCTAAATGTTCTTGCTACCTTTTTTAATTTGAAAACATTTTGCTTAATAATATAGTTCAAACATAGCCTTTCTGCACATATTCAAGGCCTGTGGATAGATGACTTAAAAGCACTAGTTTTGGACAAGACGCCGAAACCCATACTCTTAAGGCACCAGAAGTTCAAAGGGCTTTGGGTAACTAATTTTGGCCAGACTCAAGCAACTCTTGGGAGCAATGGTATCGGAAAACATCTCCAATTACCAAAACAAAGGCTTCATTCCCCCCACATAAAAGTTAGGCATCTGCTCACCAATACTCACTAAGACCCACTCAAGAGACAAACTCAAATCACTTCCTAAAAGTGTTTTGCCCTCTTCTAAAATGGGATAGAGCAGTCAGATAAATCAGCCCCTCTGAGATGTTCCTCTCACTTTCCTGACAGAAGCAAGGCACTGGTTTATACTAAGCCTTTTGTTTATATGGATAAAGTGATGTGGGAGAAATCTCACTGTGACCTAGGTAAGAGTATAAATGTTTATAGCCTGGTTTTTAAGATAACCTCTGGTCCCTGACTGAGAAGATACTTCCTCTGTGTGCAGGTCCTTCCGGTACTGACTGCTCAAATTCCCTGCCTGCTGCTCAGAAACACAGAGTTGCCTGGATGAACTAATACATCAGTCCTGTTTTCTTAGAATATGTACTTTGTTCCAGGGCACACTGGGCTCATTCTAATTAACATGCATTTCAGGTTGTTACTGCTCAGTTACTTGTCTTACTTGCCTAGAGGCACCCACAAGGATTGAAACACCATTGTTGTAGGTGCTCCTCCCTAATGTTATGTCTACCTGTAGCACCTAATGTTTTTAATATGAATAGTTCCTCTGCATTGAGAGCCTTGGCTAATACACTGTGATGCATTTGCATGTTGCATCCAAATCAGACTATTTTTCTGAGCTGCCATTAGTCTGAAGGTTGTAGAGTGCGGACAAGCATTTTTACAGCCATGTCATGTAGGTGAGATGACACAATGGTGAAGAGCAACGGTGCTCATTCTTCACTACAGCTGACGCTGCTGACAGAACAAATGCATTGGCATAGGTGTAGACAAAATAGCAGCAGTTTTTCTAAAGCTTGCAAGGTATTCATGGGTACAGAATGTGGCTCTTTGGGTACTCCTGTTTATCTGAGCCCAGCTGTGACTTCGGTGTTTCCTCACTGATCCTGGCAGTTTCCATTGGGTAGTATAGATGCCTACCTAGAAATAATGTCCACTCTGCTGTGGCCATGTCCTACATGACCCCCACCCTAATAATGTATTATAATTACAGGTACCCTCAAGACCTCCCACATGGCGCCCAGTGGAGACAGCCAGCTTCTGGCTTCTCTCACTGCAATACATAGCTTTGCTATAAGCCTATATTTCAGTCACTGACAAGAGCAGCTGGTCTCTGGAGCATGGAAGGGGCTTGCTGACTGGTTGCAGAATAGACTGTTAGTGGTTCCCGGACATAAAGGTAAACAACTACTTGCCTCACAAGCACAGCAAGTTAAATCCATTACTCTGAGAAATGCACACGAGTACACAAAATGCATTATATGTGCTTTTCAGTGGTTTCTTATTTTATGAAAAAAATGAAGACATGCATAACTGGAAAAATGCCCCTTAATTTGAAAAGTAAGAGGTGAAAAGAATGTATTGTATCAAAGATGAAAATGCTTACGTAGAGGTATGTAATACAGATATGTTTGAAGTACTCTGATGAGGTAGTCCTCTATGATGAAAGGTGAACTGTTGCAGTCAAACTATCTTGTGATGGGAGACGTGTCACACGCTAAAACCCTGAGAACAAGAGGCTGCCTTTGGAAGACAATGGTCTTGCACTAAACTCCTCAAGGGATGCAGACCTCTGCCCTCATCTATTCACAAGCATATGCCGCTTCATGGCCCCTAGACAAGAAAAGAGGCTTTAACCTCCTGCATGTGTCTTTGAGGAAGCTGCAGGTTCCCAGCTCTGTGGCCAGCGTTCACGCTGTGACTTGCCCTGTCGGTATTTCACTCAGGTAGTTTTGTTTGTCATCATCTTTCCATATCTGGAAACCCATTTTTATTCTGCAATATGGAGCGTATCAACAGATCTGCTGCTGGGTGAAATGTGGAGATGTGCTGCCTAAAGCTGACTCAGTGTCATGTGACCCTCACTGTTTGAAAGTGATACCAGCTTCCTAGCTGCAGCCACATCACATTGATACACCACTTCAGCAGAAGAAACAGCAAAACACATGTGGACTGTGGAATATGTCTTGCTGTTTTAAAGATGATGATTGATACCCACTGCTGTCTGGCTTTTATTCACTTTGCTTTGGTTTGGTTTTGTATGTTCAATACTAAACCGGTGTCCCCCAGTAGAATACAGTCAGATATTACATGTAGAGCTGTATTTTTCTTGTGGATCTGGTATTTTTAAAAGTAAACAGGCAGTTTTAAATAAAGGACTTGAAGTCTAAAACTGGAACATACTTCTTGGTTATGTGTGCCATTTGTTACCCACTAATATTGAGGTTTCGTTCAAGTGCCGTCTTCAAGTTTTAAATGAGGTTTCAGTGATGCACCAAGACTAGGTCCGATGGGTCTTTGAGCAACCGTGTCTAGTGGGAGTTGTCCCTGCCCATGGCAGGGGGTTTGGAACTAGATGATCTTTAAGGTCCCTTCCAACCCAAACCATTCTATGATTCTGTGGTGCACAAACCCTTACACTGGCCCTTTGTCCTAGGCCAAATGTCATCCCTAGCATAAAAGATATAAACATCCATGTGCATTACTTCAGACCAATTTAAGGACTTTCCTGAAAGTGAAGTGGTTCCGACGACTCTCTTCACTAGAGAAAAGTCAATCTGAGGAGTGCACAATGCGCCATGAAGTGGGTTCCTAAAGCGGGTATGTTTTCACAAGGAGAGGCAGTAAGGCTTAACATATTTTAGTGATGAAGCTTTGCCAGCCTACAGCAGCTGTAAAAGAATCACAGAATGGCTGAGGTTGGAAAGGACCTCTGGAGGTCATCTTGTCTAATCCCCCTGCTCAGGCAGAGCCACTTACAGTAGGTTGCTCAGAGTTGTGTTGAGTCAGGTTTGAGTATCTCCATGGAGGGAGACTCACCACCTCTCTGTGAAACCTGTGCCAGTGCTCCGTCACCCTCACACTGAAAAAGTGTTTCCTGATGCATGATGACGTCAAGAACATGTGACCAATATTGCAAGAAATAATACCCATAACATTTTGTACCTTACCTGATGCATTCCCAGTGTTACTGTCACTCTCAATACGCCCACTCCCACATGTGTGACCCCACACTCCCCATTTCTTGTAGCCAGCAGCTCCACCACCCCTACATGGTCCAGCCTTGACCTCCCAGAGTCTCCTCCATGCGTTGCTCCTTTAGGGCAACTCAGCAGAGCACACAACAGCAGCGCAGGCACAGAGGGACAGTCAGCACATCGCCCTGACCCCATCAGAGCAGAAGTGTCATCCTGCAGACACTGGCCATGATGTGATGAGTCAGGAGCCCTGCACGTCCCTGCAAGAATCTGTCCATGTGGTTCATAAAGGCAACTCCCCTTGCCTTCCCCCATTTTTTTTAGGTAGGGTGGCAACCTCATCCCCAACATCCTCAAGCTGGAGGAGCTTCTCCTTCAGCAGTGGTAAGGCAAAGGCCATGGGCACCTGAGTGAGCAACCAGGGACTTGGACTTCAGGGGGGACTCTTCAAGAGGGGAAATACTTACTTTACTTTTTAAGATGGCAAGCTTTATGTTTAACTACATGAGAAATAAAAATTACTCAACTGACATTCATTTCAAGTATTTTAAATTATGTTACTTCAATTTTAATTATTACTTTTTAAACTGCAAAAGAAAGAAAATTTTTATTCGCTTGTGGTGAAATGTCCATTTCAGTTGGTATTTCATCTGTTTCCCACTCCTCCCACTTTCCCCATAGAAAAGGGGGAGTGAAATATTAAAATAAAAAAAGTGAGGAAGGCAACACTATTGCTTTTAAAAATAACATTTTCTCTCACTTGCAACTCTCTCTCTTGAAGTGACAGAAAAATAACACCAAGTAACATCTTGCTTTAGTTCCCAATGGAAAAAGTTAAATATTTTTATATTAGAGTAATTTACCTCTTTTTACTCAGTGGAAAAAGAAGTTAGAAGTAAAAAAAGGAAAAATATTTTATTTAACTTCAGTGAGAATGAATTTTTTAAAAAAAGGCATTAAAAAAGACAAATTAGAAATTAATGGTTTTGAATAAACTTATCCTGAAAGTTGCAGTGAAAACCCATATGGTTCTGCATGAAAAAAAAATTATTTCTTCTCCACTTTTGGACAGGAAATAGATCAGTTTTAAGTCATTAGATCCTGTTTGCTAATTAGGATCATGCTTAAAATTTAGCAATAAATGATAATAAATACTTGGAAAGCAATGGTACCCATTGTACCGCAAAATTGGATGTATAATTAAATCAGCAGCAGCAGCAAAAATAATGGTTAGACAATGTCAGTCGGCATCAGGCAGCAGTTTTGAACTTCCTTTGAGCAGTTTTGAACCTTCTGAACAAGAGAGAGAGGAATGGTCTGTCAATATGGGATAGATATAGTTTGGGTTTCAGGAGGTGGGTTCTGCAGGTTTTTAGTTCTTGTTGAAGGACAGCAAGTGGCAGAATTACATTTGGCTTCTAGGGACAAGATACAGTTTATCTCTTATCGCACCAACCTGAGGAGCCCTGCAGTCCAGAGGCTCAACGCACGCTCCCGTTTCAAGCCAGTTTTAGAGCTCCCTCTTTACTTAAGAAGGGTGCGAATTAAGCCATGGGTTTTGAATGACTACGTGTACACTATCACCTACTTAATTTGGGGGGGCATCTGGAAGCTGAAAGTTCCTGCAAGGTGGTGTTGTCCACCCTACCACCCGGGCGCAGGCTGCCTCAAACCTGTCTGGTGGCAGCACAACCTGTCCATGGCCCAGCTGGAAGACCACCAGCTCTCTGGCATGCCAGGTGTTAGTCTTGTTACTCGCTGCAAGCACAGTAGAGAAAAATATCGATGGGCTGTTGGTCACACGCTGCTCCATCCTAGCTATTTGGGTGGTAAAAAACATGGTTTTTTTTTTTTGTTTTGTTTTCCACACAGGATGAATCATCTAAAGCTGCCTCTGGGAATCCAACAGCAAGTAGATATTTTACATGGTATTGTCATCTAGTTTTAAGACATGCCTTAAAATCCTTTGCAGAGGTTGCCTAGCTCTGCTGGTTCTGTAGAAAATTGATTATTATTGGTTTACAAGGGTTCATTCTCATGTTCACTTGAGCACACTACAATAGAAACGGCATACTGCTACTGCATAGAGAATAGGAATCAAGAAATCCAGCCAAGCATTATTTCATAGAATGCACTGACAGGTTTCTGAACATGGAAGCTGGGGAACTGCTGGATCTGCCTACTGCAGAGGTCCAGCAGATCACGGTGCTGCACGGGGAACGTCCCAGCTCTTCAAGACCATGGCGATTTCATGTATTTCGTAGCTGCAACCAAGGTAGTACATCATTTTGCACCCTTACCCAGGATTTTTTTGCATGCAAACTACATTCCTGCAAAGGTCTTGATGGGGCCTTTCATTCTAGTTCCCTTTCAGGAACTCTGGATTTCACCTAGATATGTGTAGTAAGTTACAATGAAATGTGGCCTGTTCCTAAGAAAATAATTTGTGATTCTGATATCGCCTAAACAGGTTTTAGTCATTCTACTGGTGTACCTACAATAATCCAGTTCTTTAACCATTTCAGCTACAACAAAAACTCATACTTTTTGCATAGAACTTGATACTCTTCCAGAATAAACAGTAGGAATGGTTAAATTCATTTTGCATGTCTCTCAAAACAATTCTGGAGTTGTTCATTCAGACCACCTACAAGACTGACCATCTGCTTCCTTTCCAGCTTCTTGCATTTTCTGTTGTGGCTTAGTAGAAACATTACTATTGGTACAATTTTGCAGCATCATTTTGGCTTTTTTTTTTTTGTCTTCCCTTTTGTTTCTGTCTACTATTTATCTGTCTGTTCTGTGCACTCCAATAGGCTGATACAAAGTAAAGATGATTTAAGGATGTTTTTCCTCTGATCTTTTCTTCCTACTTTATCTTATCTTTAATTTAATAAGTCATTCCTAGTCATCAGTATTTTGCAGTAGGTCGGGATGTGCTGACTAAGGGTCACACTGCAGGATTTACTGAATGGCCTGAGTGGAGAGCGTGCAGCAGGGCTGCCCAGGGAGGGCAGCAAGCTGAGCATTTTGTTAAAGGGCCGCTGTTTTGGGAGTGGGCAGAGACCACCACCACTGTGCATTCTCATATACAGAGGGTCACTGCCAGTCTTGCGCCCATAGGAGTCTCTACTGGTCCTGCCACGACAATGCACCAAAAGTCCTTGTGCATCTGGAACCATGCCATAAGACAGACGATTTCTCCCTAAGTATTGTCCTGATTTTTGTCAGGTATCCTGTTTGCCAGATGTTGCACGATAACTTCTTTGGGTAATGCTAGAGTGCTGTTATCATGTTTCTGAAATACAGAGAAGTTTTGTTCTTCTTCATTACGTACAAAGGCAGTAGAGCAACAACATTAGAGCTGTTGCTGACAAGTATGATTTCCAGTGCAAAACTATAGATCCACAACCCAGTCAGTTTCAACATGCAGAAAAGGAGCATTATTTTTAACGTTCTTTTCCAAATATTCCATTCAGTTTCACTTAAGATAGCTTGAACTTCTTTGGCTGTTTTCCAACTTCTCTTCATGCTGGTTCCAACAACTTTTTGAATTCCAAATTTGAAAGGTCATGGTTTAGTCTTCAAAACTCAAGGAAGACAAGATTTGTATTAGCCAGATCTGATGTATTTTACTGCAGTCACCTTGCATACAAACTTTTGAGGTAGCAACTATTACATTGTCATTATGTGTCACAATAGTATGTATTTGTATGTATCATGTACATGATATATGTAAAGCCTTTTTCTCTTCCCTGTAGTTCTGCAACTACAACTTTTTACATACAGGAATCATTTTTTTTCCAGCACTGCTGCTATTTCTGGGATAACACACAGTATGCTGCAGTTGCACTCAGTTTTGTAAAATGACATGAACAAATATATCCTTTCCAAGCAAAGTCCTGGAATTACATTGCACAGACAGAATGTAATCTCCATTTCAGGGTAATACAAAGCCTCTGGATTTTAGCAACACGTCATCAGAGCTGTTTTTTTCATGTTTCGCTGAGAAATCTACGGTTCTGCAAACCGTAATGTGTCAACTCTGTAATAGGAAATAAGTTAACTAATGAATTGAGGGAACAGTATTATTTATCTGGACATACGTACCAGAAGCACCACATTTTTTCTTTGGAGCATTCGCACCAGGTAAGTTCTGCCACAGTAGCTTTTGTTGTCATTGAGAAAAAGGACCCAAACAATTCCTTATGACCCACAGGCCATAAAATTTTTCACTGTTATATTCCTGCATTCACACATTCTGTTTTTAACAGCATTAAAATCACTGTAGATGATTCATTCATTGAAGTTTTGCTTTTCTCCAGAGGAGTCTCTGATTACCTTTTAATTTTCCAACATCTGAAAGCTGTAGGTTCAGGCTTCCAGTTTGACCACAGCATTTTCCTTGGGTTCAATTAGTGTCTCAATCTCATTTGATATTAATAAACTCGGTGGGGAGTACAAACCAGCTGTCCATGGCCACTTTTATAGTAAACTAAATTAAGACCATGGTAGAAGTACCAGTAAAATTATATCTAGCAGAAAACTGCTAAACCAACCTTACAGTGCAAAGTATTGAGAAGACTCATGAATAGAAGAAGAAAAGATTGTGAGACAAAGTGCAAAGGACATTGGTGAAGTTATAATAAAATGGAAAAAGAGTTATTTTCTCCCTCAGAAATATTCTCTGAAGTCTAGGTTTTGGGTTTGTGCTCCAAGCATGATCAGGGTTGGTGATAAACTTTTTTGCCATTGCCTTTTCAGAAAGCCAAGTTAGGTGGCTAGCGTGCCGGTCTGGTTCTGAAGGGCATTGCCAACTGGCAAAGCCCATGCTCTGCTAGCTTGGGCTAGACAGAAGAGATATAAAAAAGGGATAAGCATCAAGGACTGTGCAATATTTTTAAGGGGAAAAGTTTCTGACCAAGAACAACATGAAATCAAGAAAGACTTATGTCTGTTTTGGCTGAGAAAGATGCCCCAGATACTGTGCAACTTTCTGTGATAATACCTGTTAGTACCTGCTCTCAGGCTGTGGACACCGGGGGAAAGCAGAGTAAGAGCGAAGAGGTGACCAGCAAGAGGGCCGTGGTATTGTCAATTGAATTTGGAAAATAATCACATAAATAAAGGATGGGCAGCTGTAGGAAGGGATTTGGACAGATGTAGCAGGGGTCAAAACAAACATTAAACCTGATTGGGAGAATCAGTGTCCCAGATGTGGAATGGGCATTCATCCTTTGGGGAAAAAAAGGGGAGAAGGTTGATTCTGGCACAATTCCTCTTCAGCCTCAACCCTGCAAAATCCAAGGCATTGCACAAAGGGTAAGTCAAGGTGGACATTGGCCAAAAGAGTCGCTTCGTCCCCTCAGACAAGGAGAACAGCTTATTGCAGCAACAGTTGTCTGCTTTCGCCATGGAGCAGAGCACCAGCCATGCAGTCAGCACCTCTGGTGTCTCCTGACTCTCAGGATCCCTGAAGCAGCTCTCATTTTCTCCCCTGGGCACTTAGGAAATGTGACCGACACTGACCGCACTCACCAAGCACCTCCAGGAGTGCGCAAACAACTCCTTATGATGTTAATCCAATTTCAGCCTTTATTAAATGTATGGGCTGTCCTGTGGAGGTGCAGATTACCACAGTGAGAATTTAAACCCATTGACGACAGACTGGATTTTCTGAGTTGCCTTCTACAGCACCTGAGAGGGCACCTGCAGATTCCCATGCACATACAGTCCACACTGAAACCCCTGCTGTAATCAACAGGATTTTTTGTCTGAAGGAGGGTCACAGCAGCACGTCGCAGGATTGCTATACAGCGTGCTGCTCTTCAATGTCTTTTCAACCGGTGCCAACATGCTCTGGCTCCAAGTCCAAAAGCTAATGGGATGCTCTCATGAGTAAGCGCTTTCCAGACTGTGTGCACTGTGATCTCCCTGAACTCTGTGTCTTTGGGGAGAAATTTCTTAAGATTGCTTGCAGACCCCAGCCTCCCTCTATCTCTGCATTGTGCTACTGCTGGCTTGGCCTCTCCATCCACTATTGCACCAGCAGCGAGTGCACAAGGACTAATCAGGGGCATCTGACCTATCTCCAACTTGGTGTTGCCTTGCTGTCTGACCAGCGGTAGCCACTCAAATTTTCACTCCATGAGAATTGTTTTCCAGTGGCTTCTAGACAAATTTCCATTAAAAAGCTTTTTTTAGGGTTTTGTTTTGCTATTTTCCTCCTGAGCATGAGCAGGAAAACATACACCAGAATCTAATAAACACTGAAAGCCAAGTTGGGTTATTTTGGGTTGATGCATCTACAGTGATATTTTGCACTGAGAATTTAATTAGTGGTTCTTCTGATGATAAATAAACCAGAATGAAATCCAGCTTATCTTCCAAGAGCCAAATTTGTTCTCTACTGCTAATGGCAGTAAAAATTAATAAAAACTTATTTTAGTGATGATAGTAAGCTTAGGTAATTCTGAAAGAATGAGAACCCCACCTGCCAAGGGCAACAGTATATTTAACATTTGTCGCATAGATGTATTTGACCTTCATTATTCTCCCATTTTCTTATTTATAAACTGCGCATTTGCGTGGTTTTGGAAAGGTGTTTGAAATACCTATGAGAACAGGTAGTTAAGTTCTTAGAGAACAGCAAAGCCAGAGGTTTTCTCTGGATTTTTGTTTACATTTATTTTCTTCTGCTCGATTTCCTACATGTGTATTTTACTTTTAAGGAATTTTCTGCTAATGATACGCAGTTGTTTGTTTCCTTGCTTGCTTGTTTGTTTTACCTTAGGCATTTATGCTTTTGATAACATTGATTCAAAAAGCAGGGAGATGTTGTCATGATGCAAATGAGTGAAGGTGAGATTTCATAACATGAGAGCATGATCATTCTCCTTTTGCTTTCCCTTTTGCTGTCTCCTAGCCTGAGGGGTCTCCTCATCTACTCTCCAGATAAATTTTAGGCATGCTGTGATAATACTAACAAAGGGAGTTGTTAGTATTATCTCAGAAATTTTAAGATCTCAGACAATTTAAGATCCAGGCACGCTGAAGTCTACTGTAAACTGTTTTGGTTTTTTTCCCTAGGCAAAATATAAGAGACTGAGAAGTTTAGTGTGTTGGAGTAACAGTATATCCAGTACAATATAGTAGTATAGCTCTCTTTGTACTTGTGATACAATACCTCTTGCTTAGTATCACCTCATTATGCAGTACACCCAGTTTACTGAAATTCTGGAAGCTGATAACAATAATTAAGCAATAAGACATGACAAGTAGTATTTTATTATGCAATCCCAGAATGCCTAGGTGAGTTGTTAGGCACACGGCCAACTGCTTTGAACCACCTGGAAGAATTATTTTTACACGTATCACAGATAGTGGTAGGCAATGATCTGATTTGCTTGCAGCTATGCAGTTATCACATCCTAATCACCCTGGTAAGAGCTCATCTGCTTAGTAACTAGACTGATATTGACTTAAGTAATAATGACCAGGGGTCAATATTGCTGCTGGTTTAATGGCTGATCGGGATAAACACATGGCCGAGGCATAACAATAGGCCCTTAGTCCCCAGGCAGAGCCCCAAAATGGAGCTGTGGGTGTTATTATAATTTGAGACTGACTGCAGGTGTTTCAGGTTTGGAGGAAGTGCCAGAAAAAGGCAGCATCCTTTGGTAGGCTTAGGTTAAGGCTGAGAAATAGTGTTTGCATGGGCCACGTGATTTAATTGTGTGCTTAACATTTCACAAAGGCTGTAACAATGTATAAATTGACCCAAATAGCTTCTAGTCTTCTTTTTTTGAAATACGTAAGACTTTTGCATTCAATTGGCTTAACCTATTCTAAAAGTCTACCTTTCCAGAAAATGGGATGTCGTCAATATGGACACTTGAGCTTCTGATGTCCAGTTTAATCAGCAGTTTCCTTGATTTTCAAATTTGTTTGTTCACCTTACCAGGCCTTAGCTCTCACTGGGTCTAATCCGGGGCATAATGAAGTCACTGCAAAAATCTCAGTTGTTTCAATGGGATAAGAATTGAGGACAGGGTGTTTCACAGCTTCAGAATACTAGCAGGTTAAAATCTGTAGCATTTCTTTAGTCCAGACAGCAATAACTACATCTCTCGTCTGCATTGCAGCCTTAATAACATAACAATTTGTCCTTGCGCGTTAGTACTTGTGCTGCATACGTGTGCCTTGGGTAACGATCACATCAGGATTTCCCGACAACAGCCGTTACAAGTTAAGTTTGAAAACTGCACTGTGAATATTTGTAACAGTCATGCTCGCTAACAAAGACACCAAACTTGGGCTTTTAGATTAGGAAGGAAATCTCTGACTGCTCCCTGTATCATCAGGAGAGGACAAGCTGCTGTTCAGAGCAGGAGCCCAACTGGTGCTGTGAGCAGTAGTCTGTGGGAGCATCCCTTTCCCTCTGCTTGTTGCAGTGGGGACTGAGGATGCTGAATCTTTACATTCAGGACACTAGATTACATGCCTAAAGAGTTGCTCTGGTAACTTAAGATTGTAATGTTAAAATTTTGTATTGTATATGGAAACTGACTCAGTTACTAATTTTGAATGCACACTAAAGCAGTTTTGGGTGCTCGGCTGATGACAACTCATTGCGTCTTAGAAGATACTGAATATCCACTACTGGTGTGTAAGGGAAATCCAGCTCAAGTGAATGAATACTTCGTTACCTGAACAGAGGTCTCATTGCTGAGTTTTGTCTAAACTCAACTGTTCAAATAAAAAAATAGCAAATGAAATGACTGGAGATGGACCTCTTGATTTTGCTTCTTGAAATAATCATTGACCGCCAGGATGCCCTGAGGGAAGAAGCATTGATGTATGCTTTAGATGAAAGAAAGCTCATTTACTTTGCCTTTTTTCTTCTGCCTCTGTGTCATATTGGTAGATGCTGACCCATAACCCCATCCTAGAATATTGATTTGAGTTTCTTCTCACCGAATATCACCTGGTTCACTAGCAACACATCCAGGTCACAGCCATTTTGTAAAGCGGGTCATTATATAAAAGGTTTGTTTTCTATCAAATAAGTTTAACTGGTAGTGAAACTAAAATATAATGAAATAATGGAAGGTACCTCAAATGTGCAAACAATGACTGAATAATTCATTACTGCATTTATATCTCTTCAATAAAAATTCTTTCCTTCAGATATACCAACACTGCAGTTTAGTTCTTTGTGTTTTCAAGGTGGGATCTGCACTACCACTCTGTCATCATTATGGTGCATGGGACAACCAGAGTAGCAAGAAACATTACTTAAGTCTTATTTGCAGCTGGGGAGGTCAGGGAGTTGAACTGAAGTCTGCAAGAGCTGCCCTGCCCTCCACCACTTAGACTATACTGGAAGGTGAGAACACAAGCCTTATAGCTATCGTCTCTGATATAGATGCCTACAGTGAATATGTAGTGAGCAGTATGCAAATTATGCTGGATTTCTAAAAATCCTTGTCTTGGAGCATGAAAAGGAAAGTTAGCCCAGCTCCAGAAGAGAAGGAGATTGTGCCATATATTTTTACTTTCCTGATTAAAAAGCTCGATGGGACCTTATTAAGCTCTCAGCTCTCTCCAGAGCCGTACACTGAACCAGTGAGTCACAGTACAAAATCATTAATAATGACATTATTTGGATGCTTACAAGTACTGTCCAATAAGGTGTTTGAAGGAAAATTGATTTGCTGTTCTTAATGAATCAAGGGCCTATAAGCAGTTTTGCCTTGAGCGTTGCCTCTGGAACATCACTTGGTACTACTTTTTCTATGCTTCAGAATGCAAATTCAGTAAATGGATTAACACAAATTTCTATGTACCAGTTACAAATTAGGTTTATTTCATCTAAAAGTAACTTTAACTAAAATTGGAATGGAGACATTTTATAAATTAACAGAGTTCATGGTTAGGTAAATAGCTGAAACTCAGCTGCTTCTGCTCTCTACGGTGTTATCCCTTCAGAAAACCCATCATGTTCTTTTCCCATTTTTATGCTAAGTGCTAAACGAGAGCAGTGCTCATCCTTACCCAGGAGGCCTGACTGGGTCTAGTATTGACGTTATTCTCTTTGTGAGACTGTGGCTGATGGTGAATATGGTAGATTGTTAAAACAATGTATTGATCAACCTGATGATAGGAACAGAACAGGATATAAAAGAAGAGGAAAGCCTCTAGACAAGTTGTCTAACTCCTGAAAAAGCTTCCAAACAACTCTTGCAAATTACTCACTTTTTACATAGCAACCTTTTATCTTAGTGGTTTTCTGCTCCTTACCCTGTAGTTCACCACCTATTTCAAGCCAAGCCCTTTGGATCAGCTGTTCACCAAATAATCTTTGAACAAATTCACAAGAGTTTATGGGAAGGTCTTTCATCCTCATTGCATGATTTTTCTTCATTATTCCTATCCTGATAATCCTGCTGACTAGTCCTCATACAGTTACATATTCCAAGGTCACAACACAACTGCAAAAGATTTCAGACTATACATACAAAGTTTAATTCATAGCCAGTCTCAGGCTAATAGGGCTGTATTCGGGCATAGTCACAAACACACAAGCAATGTTGTGGTGTTTTCTGGAAATATTTTGCCTGCTTTATGTAAGGTTTCGGGTTCCAGGCACAGTGTCCCCAGCTCTGTCCAGCCCTGGGACCCCAGTGCCAGATGGGGCCAACCTTGCTGATCAGCCTGCTGTCCCATGGGTCTGTGCACACAACCCTCAATGAGGCTGGAGCCAGCAGCTTTGTGAGGAGACGGCACTTGGCTGCAACTTCAGCTTGACACCTGCTCCCATGCTCCGAGCCTCGTGTACAGGATAAGGAAAACAGTGAATGTCTGCAAACGCAGGTATGTGTGTGGACAACTGTAGACCTGTGTGTACAAAGAGGATTTAATGTGCTTTCATGTCAGTGTAAAAACGACCATGTTTTCTGAAACTATTGCTATAAACTGATGCAAGTAAGGCTTGTGCCAAACCCCGGAGGCATGAGAGCAGAGATTTTGAAAGATATGATCCTGAAGACAGAGACCCCTTTCTGTATTTAAAGCACAATCTAATTTTTAAGTGGAGTTTCCCCACTGGCTTCCTGTAAGTGAAGAAATCTTACTGGAGACACCTATAAAAAAATTAAAAATCCTGTCTGTACATATGCCAACATATATTTCAGTTATCAACACTGAAAGCAGAAAAGACCACACATCTAACATATCCCACTGCCAACACAGTTGTCTCTCAGCATTATACTCTCTGATCTTTTTTGTCCTTGGAGTCTTGTAAATCTGTTATTCAGGTTTAAATGAACACAGACTAAGTAACTGATCAATTATAGGTACGTCACAGATCCACAGAGGAATGTATAGTAAATCAAGATTTTTTTTTCTTGAATGTGTTTCCCACAGCATTCTCCTGGAGAAACTGACTGCCTGTGGCTTGGACGGGATACTCTTCATGGGGTAAAAAACTGGTTAGATGGACGGGCCCAAAGACAGAAGGTAGGAATACTCTACAGAGGGATCTGGACAGGCTGGATGGATGGGCTGAAGCCAATGGTACGAGGCTCAACAAGGCCAAGTGCCGGGTCCTGCATTTCGGTCACAACAACCCCATGCAGCGCTACAGGATTGGGGCAGAGTGGCTGGAGAGCTGCCAGTGGAAAAGGACCTGGGGGTGTTGACTGACAGGAGTGTGACTATGAGCCAGCAGTGTGCCCAGGTGGCCAAGAAGGCCAACAGCTTCCTGGCTTGGATCAGAAATACTGTGACCAGCAGGACTAGGGAAGTGATGGTCCCTTTGTACTTGGCACTGGTGAGGTCCCACCTCGAATACTGTGTCCAGTTTTGGGCCCCTCACTACAAGAAAGACATTGAGGTGCTGGAGTGGGTCCAGAGAAGCGCAATGAAGCTGGTGAAGGGCCTCAAGCACAAGTGTTATGAAGAGCAGCTGAGGGAAGTGGGGTTGTTTAGCCTGGAGAAAAGGAGGCTGAGGGGAGACCTTATTGCTCTCTACAGCTACCTGAAAGATGGTTGTAGCGAACTGGGATTCAGTCTCTTCCCCTAACTAATGAGCGACAGGATAAGATGACATGGCCTCAAGTTCAGGCAGGGGAGGCTTAGAGTGGATTTTAGGAAAAATTTCTTTACCGAAAGGGTTGTCAAGCATTGGAACAGGCTGCCCAGGGAAGTGGTTGAGTCACCATCCCTGGAGGTATTCAAAAGACAATGTGGTGCTGAGAGACGTATGTGGTGCTGAGAGACATGGTTTAATGGTGGACTTGGCAGTGTTAGGTTTACAGTTGGACTCAGTGATCTTAAAGGTATTTTCCAATTTAGATGAAGCCGTCATTCTAAAAAAATTCCCAAATAAAATGTAGAGAAACATAGATTCCCACTCATTACACAATTCAATGCAACTGAAAATCAGAGACATTTTTGAACCTCCCTGAGTCCCAACATTTTCTTGGCCATATTCTCAACCCAAGCCTCAGAGCATCTTTGCAGTTGTGCTCCATTTGGTAAACACCCTCCCTGATGTTTAACCCATAATATAATAAAATATGAAAGTACTTAGTTGCTGGCTGAGGCCCTGGTCTTCTAACATATCGTCTGCGTGCTTAACTGTCTGCATGGCCAGTGAGGCCCCAGGGGCACTAACCTGCAGTATGGGCAGTCACTGACAAACCTCTGCAGGACCATGGCTGTGAATGGAGCATAAGTGAACAACAAGGGAACAGGTTGTGTCTATGGGCTCTGTGCACCTGCAGTGTTTTCGAAGTCTGAGTCAACTGTCTTCAAGATATTAGTAAGAATTTCACACTTAAATAACAATGTTAAAAGTAAACTTTTTTTCACGGCTTCCAAACTTTCATGTGTTTTGCTTTTATGGCTTTCTATTTCTAAACATACATAAAATCTACAAAAGAGACGTACACTTTTCAGCACCTTCATCTTCAGATGACATGCTATGAAAGCTTGAAAGGTTTTTAGAATTTGGAAGTTAAAAGCAGGCCACATACAAGAAAAACATGAAGTTAAATATAGTAAAATATTGTTGCTATCTTTAGAGACAAAATTGCTTACCTTTTAGTTCATTATTACATCTGTATACAGTATTTGGTAACCATAAGCATTAGGCCAGTATTTTGTGTATAAGGTTTATTGACTTGCTTTCCCACCAACTCATTAAACTGGTTTTTTTCTTTCTTTTTTTTTTTTTTTTTAGAAGAAACACATTGTCTGAAAAACAAGCTCACTATTTGCTTTAAATTTTCCTTCTCATGCTACCAGGTCCTTGGATGTCAACTATTCTACTTGTAGAGCAGCAGACAGGATAGCAGGTTTCAGCTCAAGGAAGTAAATGGGCAAACAGTTCAATTGCAGATGTGTTACTGTACTCAACAGCGCATTAGATAAAGATTTTGTCTTATGAAGTTAAAACAAGGGCACTTATTGCTTTAGGAATACATTCTGTCCTCTTCCCCAGATCAAGAGGTGTTTTTTTTTTTATAAATTATGAGACTTTAAAAGATAAACTTTTAAAGTTCATTTGGTTTGTTTGTGTGTTTGTTTTAATTTGCCTTTTGAAACTCATAGGTCTTGTTTCTAAGCTTTTCACAAAAAAAATCATGTAATACAGAAACTGTTAAATTAAAGCAGAGCCTCACATTCACAGGATTGCAGGAGCAGGCACTTTCCTCTACAATATGTTAAATATTCTAAGAAGGATGATTTCATCCCTGTTGGCATCTTTTGTCTATTTTATTTCACTCCAGCCACAACGAGACGAGCTTTGCCTCACTATGTTTTCTGCCACCTGAGTGTGCCTACTGAGTCTACCCAAGCATTACACATACAGCTGAGCAGAATACAGCCACAGGCCAGCCACAGATTACTGCCATACTGCGTGTAATAATCACATTTTGCTGCCTTTCTCTGAAGCAGGGGTGCTAATTTGTCCCTCTCTTCCCTGCTACTAATGCTTATAATATGTGCAAGAACTTAATTGTATTTGCCACATCACCCACTCTCTCAAACTCCGTGGAAACCTGTCCACAAGTCCAGAAGCCACAGGGAGGAGGAAGGAGGGAAGTTGACAGACAGACAGACAAGCAGACAGTGTGATCACACCGGTCCCACACCCTTCAAAACCCAGATGGAAACACAGCTCAATTTCCACGAGCCTCTGCAATTCACTGTAACACAGAAAGAAATTTGTAACATGCAATGGTAATTTCGGTTGTCTGGCTGAGCGTTGGACCACTTTAGGTGATTGTCTAACAGTGGCTTGCTCTTGCACATGCCTTGGTCAGGTGGGTTACAGCAGAGGGACCAGCTGGGGACAGAGATGCCATTTGATTTCTCACCTGTGACCATATGGTCTGTTGGTTTGCTTGTATTGTACTCAATGTAGCACTTAGTAAAATAATTACCCGGTAAAAAAAAATGTGACATAGCCGTGTCACAGCTTTACATTTTACAAAAAAATGTAAACATAGCTGTGATCAGTAATTAGTCTGCAGTAAACATAGGTAAGTGCTAAAGGCAGTTGTGAGCCCATACAGAGGTTGGGGGAGTAAAGTCTTAACCTCTCATTTAAATCAATCTTGTGAAAAAAAAAAAAAAATTCAAGCAGAGCTGACATTCTGCTTGGGGAAATCAGGAACCTGCAAATTTTCTGTGTAACAATTAGTAAGGAGAGTGTCAGAATATATATTTACATGTCATGTAAACCTTCCATCTTAGAGAAAACCCCTAGCAGAAATCTTTTGGCAGACTTTACTCATGCAAGTTGCTGACTGCAGTGAAAGGGCAAGTGGTACAGGGCATCGTCTCTATAGTAACACCATCACCAGAGGCTTGCGAACTGTGTTTCCAAGAGCAGAGCTGCACAAGATAAGTGGAGCTATCACAGCTTTCCTTTTCCCAGCTTTGGCCCTGCCCTGAATACCTATGCTGCCTCTTGCTTCCCTGGTAGCTTAGAAGCGTAGCCTGCTGCCAGCTCAATGTGGCTCCTCCTTTTTGTTATCAAAATGTTCAGCACAGTATGTAACACTGGAGAGCTGCTTTAAGTGTTAATTTGGTTTTGTAAGCCCAAGTGAAAGTGCCATCCATGAAGTTTTCCATAAAGCATAATTGGGGAATGGAGTGGGAAAAAAAAGAAGACAAGCGAAGATTTTCCACTGTGCTACTCTCCTTGGTGGTGTGATGGGCTCACAAGCTGGTTTAAAACCAGAGCGGCTGTGGAAGGCAAGCCCAGTTTGTACCACCAGCTCTGAAGAAATTTCCAGTTTGCTTGCTCAGAAGCAAGTTGCCCTCAAAGGTGCTATACCATCAGCAACTGCTGCCAAATGTGCTCCTTCTCTGGAAGTTTCAGGCTTTTAGCTCTAGGACCCCATCCAACTGGAGGCTCAGCAGTGATGATAAAGCAAAGATTAAAATTAGCTAAGCTAGACGGAGAGCAGTCTCTTTGATGCAGGCAAGGAAGGTTGCTTGTCACAAACAACAGCCCTTAAGATTCCCTTGTACCATTTGCTTTCCTTGCCTTTTATCTGGACCAGTGAAACCGGAGACCTTCAGACTTCTCACGCATACCTTGCTATGAAAACAGGTTAGCATTGTATTCCAGCATCAGTCTTGTACAAAACAAGGGGCTATCTATGACAATATTTTCATCCTTTACTTCCTAAAAACATGTCAATATTTTCACCCATTTCTGCTGTAGCTCTTTCAGTCCTCAGTCTTCATTAGACCTAACTCCTATCTGAAGGCAATGCTGGAGGATGGCCGAACTCCCTCGCAGAGCACGGGGAGTTGTGCCAGAACAGATTGCAAGGAGAGTGATGCAGCACAACTCAGCTCCCTCCTTCATTTCTCAAGATAGAAACTGTGCTTTGGAAAAAACAAGCCTCCCCACTAGGCATTCTCAGAAGCCACCCATCGTCTGCTAATTACCGTCAGCATCCATTTATGGCCTGAAAGGTGAAACAAGAAGGCAAGCTTCAGCCTTTTTCTGAGGCACAATAGAGCGAATCACTGTTTTGGTAGTCTTGAAAGATATAAATAGTTGATGAACTACAGATTAGCATTGTCTCCCAGCCCCTTTTCCTGCACTGTGTTTATCATGCAGGGACCAACATAAAATCCATCTCCATGCAAAGATCGCATATCCACCCTGAGAAGTGGGCTGTTAAAGTGAAGCATTTAAGTGAATCCTAGATGATAATTAAATTCCCAATATCCTATACTTTGCATGAAAAAAAGACTTTAACGTGACTTATAGATTTTCTCCTGCAAGAGACATTTACTTCAGCCCTTTTGGATTTTTCAAATGTCATCATTTTCAGGGCTGTTAGTTTAATTCATTATTGGTAAAAAACTCGGAGAAGTGCTACAACAGTGGTAAATTTTATCACCTCCACCAGAGTGTGGAAAGGATCTGAGATTAGACAAGTAGCCCTAAGGCTACTCCTGAACATAGCAGAGTGTCAAGCTGACAAAATGGAGGTAAGGGTGACTTTAAGGGTAAGGTCACCAGTATGTATTGAGAACAGAAATATCACATTCAGTGATGCAGAAATCGTCAAAGCCAAAAAAATAGCTTAAATTTTGAGGAAAGACTAAAGATTACCAAATTAAACTTGAAAATTCTTTTTTTTTTCTTGCAATTTTTTTTACTCCAGTGTAGTTTTCTAAAGCAGAACTTGGCCAAAGGGCTTTTTGAGAAGGCTTATTCAAGGAGCTTATAGCTCCCTCACAGTCACTAGCAGACAAGAATATTGTCTGTTTATTTCAACACATGAGAAAAATCAAAGCCATCCTGACATCAGGGTCACCACAAAAAGAGGCTCGTCTGCTAATTTGAAGTATATGGATTTTGACATGAACATTCGCAGATAGTAAAGTTTGTTCCTTGTTTGCTCTATAGCTAGAAAAATTCTTATGGTTTATTCCACTACTTCACTGAAAACAGTTTACTCTCTAATTTTCAACAGTCCCCAGTTGCATCAGAAATTCCAGCCCAACACTGTTATATTATTCCCTGAAACCCGGTATTATGCATCTTCACAGCTCACACATGCTGTTTGTCTGAATGGCTTTATTTAGATGATTGCAGCTAGCGCAGAAAGAATCATTGTAACATCTGCTTGACAAAGCGCACAGCCTGTACAATGAACACAACAATATCATCACTCTTGGACTAACTCACATGGAACAGCCCCAAGATGGGATGTGAACCTCACTCCATACCTAAGGAGGCACCGCACAGCTTTGACATTGCATGTCTTCATATGCTGCTAAACAGATATAAAGAATATTCCAGCCAAAGTCGTGGCTTACATGCAACCCTCCAATAGGCTAAAAAAGTCTCAAATCAACGCACCCCCAAAATAAATAAGTACATAAAACCCCAAATCCCTTCACTTAGGGATAGGAAATATCCTATCTGTTTGGGGCCAAATGTCTCCCTCTGGTAACACTCCTACAGACTCTTGAATTTAATGGATAACCAAGGGCCAAATTGTGCCAAAATGAACAAGAGAATGAGAACAGACATAAAGCAAGAGCCATACAACCTCTTTTTTGGTATAGTCATGGCTGCTTTCACCCCCAGAAAAGAATTAACAATATCTTTAACTCTGATCTCTCATCCTGGCTTGTTTCAGTTACTGGGTCTTATTGTTTCCTGATTAAACCACAGCAACCACTTTGATGAATCAACTTTTGGCCAAGAATCAACTTTAGTCAAATAACAGCTTCAAGTTTCGGAATCAGTTCTTGCAGACTTGGGTAAGCACAACCATAGATGAGGACCAGAGCTATCCCCATGCCCATTAGTGAAAATAAAACCAATGCCATGGTGATCAATGGAATTATTTTGCTGCAGATGAAAATGGCTTGTCAGGGACATTGCAAAGGGACATTAACTGGAATGTTTTTTATGAGATAAATTACCAGAATGCTTTCTATATTGTTTTAAATGCAAGTTTGTTCACTTCTACTTTCCAATATTATACCCAATTATACCTTTATAATCACTTGCCCAAGCACAGTATTTGGTTATCAGGACACATGATATCCAGAATAGCTATACCAGAATAGTCTCCCTCTCACTGCTGGCACCTGAAACTGGAAAATACATAGAATCATAGAATTGTTTAGGTTGGAAAAGACCTTTAAGATCATCGAGTCCAAGTGTAAAGCTTACACTGCCAAGTCTACCTCTAAACCATGTCCTAAGTGCCACATCTACATGGCTTTTAAATAACCCCAACTCAACCACTTTCCTGGGCAGCCTGTCCCAATGCTTGACAACCCTTTTCCTCTTCTCTTATCACTTGCTACTTGGGAGACTAGACCGACACTCATCTTGCTACAACCATCTTTCAGGTAGTTGTAGAGAGCGATAAAGTCTCCCCTCAGCCTCCTTTTCTCCAGGCTAAACAACCCCACTTCCCCCAGCCACTCCTCACAATACTTGTGCTTGAGACCCTTCACCAGCTTTGTTGCCCTTCTCTGAACACGCTCCAGAACTTCAAAGTGTTTCTTGTAGTGAGGGGCCCAAAACTGAACACAGTATTCGAGGTGGGACCTCACCAGTGCCAAGTACAGAAGGACGATCGCTTCTCTAGTACTGCTGGCCACGCTATTCTGATCCAAGCGAGGATGCTGTTGGCCTTCTTGGTCCCCTGGGCACACTGCTGGATCAAATTCAGCTGGTTGTCAACAAAACCCGCATGTCCTTTTCCACTGGCAGCTTTCCAGACACTCCTCCCCAGGCCTGTAGCGCTGCATGGGGTTATTGTGACCCAAGTGTAGGTCCCAGCACTTGGCCTTGTTGAACCTCAGACCATTGGCAGATGTTGAACCTCATACAGGCTGGCCCATTGATCCAACCTGTCCAGATCCCTCTGTAGAGCCTTCCTACCCTCAAGCAGATCAACACTCCCACCCAGCTTGGGGTCCTTTGCCAACTTACTGAGGGTGCACTCAATCCCCTCATCCAGATCATTGATAAAGATATTAAAGAGAAATGGCCCCAGTACCAAGCCCTAGGGAATGCCATTTGTGACCATCGGCCAACCGGATTTTACTCCATTCAGGACCACCCTTTGGGCCTGGACACCTAGCCGGTTTTTTTAGTGAAGGGTACACCCATCCAAGCCATGAGCAGCCAGTTTCTCCAGCAGAATGCTGTGGGAAACAGTGTCAAAGGCTTTCCTAAAGTCTAGGTAGAAAACATACACAACCTTTTCCTTGTCCACTATGTGGGTCACCTTGTCATAGAAGGGGATGAGGTTCCAAGTCAAGCAGGACCTGCCTTTCATAAACCCATGCTGACTGGGCCTGATCACCTGATTATCCCATACATGCATGTGCTGGCACTCAAGATGCTCTACTGCATAATCTTCCCTGGCGCAGAGGTCAAACTGACAGGCCTGTGGCTCCCTGGATCCTCTTTCCAGCCCTTCTTGTAGATGGGTGTCACATTTGCTAACATCCAGTCAACTGGGACCTCCCCAGTTAGCCAGGTTTGCTGATAAATGACGGAAAGTGGCTTGGTGAGCTCCTCCACCAGCTCCCTCAGTATCCTTGGGTGGATCCCATCAGGCCCCACAGACTTGTGTGTATCTAAGTGGTGTAGCAGCTTGCTAACCATTTCTCCTTGGATTATGAGGGCTTCATTCTGCTCCCTGTGCCTGTCTTCCAGCTCAAGGGGCTGGGGACCCTGAGAACTACTGGTCTTCTATCAAAGACTGAGGCAACAAAGGCATTAAGTACCTCATCCTTTTCCTCATCCTTTGTGACTACGTTTCCCTGTGCATGCAACAGAAGATAGAGATTCTCTTTAGCCTTCCTTTCATTGCTAATTTATTTATAGAATAGAATTTAGATTTTATATTACAGTAGCAATATAAATATAGAAGAAATATTCCATTCCTTCTTTTGCCAAGACTGCATTTACCAAACAAGAGGCATATGCCACGGGTATCATTTTGCCTTCACTTAAACCCATTATATTCATTATTCCCTTTCTTCCTCTGAAACAAAAAATAATGGGATAAGCTGGTGACGGCTGAGCTAAAATATGGTTTAAGGCTGTATGCATGCTTGATATGTGTGTACAACAGCATTCAACGTTAGAAAAAAATAAAGTAACAAGAAGTTTACTTTGTGTAAGTATAGGCTTTTAACACAAAACAATGGTCTAAGATTTCATAAGATGCTTTTTGACAGCTCCCCTTTAATTTGCAACCTAGGTGATGCTGGAGGTCTTGGGTGGATGTCATCAGTATAACTCTGAAAATGACTATCCAGATGATTTTCATCTTTTCCTCAATCAGTTTAATGATATCCCAGGGGGCTGATGATGGGTTGTGGCATGTCACTCCTTGTAATCTTGATTTTTATACCTTACGGTCATGAGCTTATGATCCGAAGTTGCACAAAGGAACACTTCCATACTCTTGCATTGAGAGGCCCTTTTTTCCCCCTACCTTTTAAGAGAGAATCATGGTCTTTGCATTGTCGTTTTACCTGCATTTCTGCATGTCATTTAGCACACTCTTGCATATGTGTGCTGGAGTTGGTGTATATGCTGCTCGCCAATTCATACAACAAATAGTTCACAGCTGTGGTGAAGGCTCACTACTTGTTTGTTTTTAATGATAACTTTGAAGCTCAATGAGACCTTATTATTCTGCTTTTCCCCTATTTCTTTAATCATTACCTTACAGATTTTGCTTTCCTTCATTCAAAAGTAACCCATTAACACAGACTCTTCAAAGGATGATTCCTCAGTAAGTACCAATGTAGCAAAGTCTTCCACTTGATTTGCCAAAACCCTGACAGCTTCATTTCATTGGGGTTCACATTCCTGCCTCAGCTGGCAATGCTGGGAATGCAACAATAAAAAAAGTTAGATGCATACAGAGATCTACCTATACATAAGAGATACCCTTGGGCTGTAAAGATGGAAAATCATGTTGTCTTTTACTGATAAATGGTGTCTACTTTTCATATTTTTGCATGGGGATAAAAAATTAAGAATTTTTTTAATACTACAACTGGCAAAAGGAAAAAAAAACTGCAAAGAAGTGGTGTGTTCATTCAAAGCACAGACACAAATGCTTTAATGAAATATTTGTGTTCCAAAATATTAGCCAGATCTTTTATTTATTAATTTATGAACAAAAACTTGCTTTTCAGCAGACGCAGGAGGAGGTTGGCAGGCATTTGGATGCACCAGAATGAAACATCAGGAGCAGAATTACAGAGCCATCTTTCTTCTGTCAGAGAAAACATTGCCACTGCCTTATTCTTAAGAGCCAATCACATCAGTGTGAAACTGGGCACTGCTTTCAAAAGGCATTGCACTGATTTATACCAATTTATTAATCCAATCCCTTGAGCAGGCATTATTTAATTGCACACACAGACAAAGTTTACTAACAATCGGGTGAGAAAATTCATGGACGAATCATGATGGGGCTGGATTTGATCCTAGTGTTTACACTGCTTGTCAAATTCTTATTCATGAAATAAGAAACAGTGCAGGGTTTCCACTTTGTGATGCTATTCTGAGACTACACTGAGCTGCCAGAAGTGGTTCAGCAAAGTTTAGGATATGGGGCAGAGAAACCCCGTCTGCCAGGATTTTTAAAAAGGGGGTCCTGAGGCTCTGAAGTGACTTAAGAGATTTCTGAAGAGCTGACTGATCCCTGTTCTTCAGAATTTAGGGACTTGAGACAAGACAGGTCTTTGGAACCATCAGGCAAGATAACATGAATTTAGCTGCCTGCTATGTTAAATGGTAAGGAGCCTTTTCTACTCAGTGCCATCTCACCTCCGCACATATCCCCCCAAAAAAACCAACAAGCATCGAACCCAACAGTTTGAAGGTTGCCTACAGCAAGTGCCTAGCTTTTGCTCTGATGGTAGCTGCATCGCCCACAGCAGGCAGGCCAATGAGCCCCGTGTGGGTAGAGCAGCTCAGCCTCACCTGATACCCAGAACCATCTCTCGCTGAGAAGCTCACAGGGTGGGCTCTGTTGAGGCACAGAGGTCCTGTCGGAGGTACCACTGCACATACCTGACATCGCACATGTGCAAAACCCAGGCCCAAGGCCATAGGATTGACTAGGATGCCTCTCTCAAGGTTAAACTATATTTTAGGAGCACGCAACTAACAATTAACAGCGGACTGCTGGTAGATAAATGAACACACTATGCTGTCAGATTCTCATTGCCGTGTCTTGACATCAAAGCCAGTGGAGTTATTCTGGATTCGTACTGGTAGAAATGAGATCAGCATCCTGCCTGCTGTAGGTGAAGCTACTGTAAATATAGAATAGGATAACATATTAAAATGAAACTTGTGGCAGCCTTTTATATACAGATTGATTAACTTCAAAGTGGCTTCTATAGCACAGAAACCATCTCATTTACAAAAGAAAAAAAATATCAGAAGGGAGCTTATTTGCCTGGATCTTGTATGTAGTATGCTAACTTACAGTAGTTGCAGGGTGGTTCTGAAGATAAGGAAAATAGCAGTCCTATACGAAATCTTTTCCCCCACTGCACATTGATCTTCTGTATCTGACAGATTTTATTCTGCAGTCTTCCAAGTATATTCCTTTTTTCCCACCCTCTGAGTGGCTATGTGTCTGAAGTCAGGCGTGCCCTTTGTTCTACAGGAGAAGGAGGGAGAGGTATGGAAACGTGTTACCACAGACCCTTGCACACTAGCCTTGCACATGTCTGGGAGCACAGGAGACCACAGTGGCCACACAGCCCCCTGCCCGTGCCTCTTGTATTCATCCCACAGCTGCAGCTGGACTGGACAACAGCCTTTCTTCCCCCACACAATCCCTCCTGAAGCTCCACCAGTGGCAACAACAGAGTAATGGGCATGAGTATCAAGTGATGTCTCACGCATAGTGTATTGTGGGCTGCCTGGATGCACACCTTGGGGAGCCAGCAGGAGTTTGGAAGAGTGAGTAACACCTCCAGGCAGTGCTTTCCTGCATTTTTTGGGGACACAAGGCCGGATCCCAGTCTAGTGGGTATGAGTGTGGGGATGCTGCCCACCCAACATCCTGGGAAAGCTCAGATGCAGTACAGAATCCATCCCCCAAAACACTGGAAAGGGGTCAGGAATAAAAATTACCAGTGAAGTTCGCCCTGCTTTCATAGCCGCACCGAAATCATAAACCTCTTAATTCCTCAATCTTCAAGGAAGTCTGACAGGATAAAGAAGGTACAGTTTCCTAATGTAAGAAACATGGACATTGTGCTATATAGAGCAAAGACACACTCACACAGAGGCCACAAGCCCTTATTTACTCCACCTGGCTAGAGGTGTATGTTTTTCTTGGAAAATCTTTCTTTTTTGTTGTTGTTGTTGAATTATTCAGTTTTCCTTCATCTACACTCAGGAATATTTTATCACTATTACAATTATTCATTTGGGTTACAATATTACCCTCTAGTCCAAATCCAGGATGACCGGTTTGGTGCTGGGTGCTGCAGAAATATGAAAGTAAACAACAGTGACTACGTCAGACAGATGAAAATATCCTTTGGCTCAATCCTGGCTCTTCCTATAAATGCATAAACTATGCAGTATTCAAGGCCAATGTTTTTCCACCAATAATAGAATTAAACAGTTGCTCTAAACAAATAGATGCATGAGGAGGAGATAAAGCAGGGATAACCTGAGTGCGTGTTCATGTAGATTAGCTGTGCACAGTTTCACTCACCACCTGCCTCCTCGTTACCTGCATGTTCAAGATAGCACTGGGTTTCACAAAGGAGTAAGAATTTGCTTGATGCATTTGGCTGAAATGGCTGTTTCCTGGCCAATGGTTTGTTAATGGTCCTCCTTCCACCCCATCATGATGGGTGCATTTCAGCCACCTTAAAAATATAGACTGTACACTTGCACTGTTGTTCTTTAAAAATATGTATAAGGTATATGCTATGCAGAGAGTTTAATATATATACCTACACATACACGTGATATCTCTGCATGCATGCACAAATATAAACACAAACAAACACATGTCTCTATATACATGCACCTACACTTTAGAGTTGTGTAGGATGAACAGTCTTTTAAAAGTATATTACAAGTATATACTTGGACATTCATGAGTGAAAGGCAGCAATAGAAATCAAAATTCAGGTTTCAGCACATTATTTATTGATTATTATTATAGTAAACATCTTGTCTATAGGGAAAATTCCCATTTTGCAGAATTAATGGAAAATTAACGTCTTGATATATTTCATGCATGAGTTGCTTATTCATCTGTGTATCAGAAGGAAACAAACATATTGACTAACCCCTCTTAAAATTACATTTGGAAGAAGTGCTTAAAATAAAATAGAGGCTAAAAATGTAACAGATGATGTCATTTTCACTCTTATGGCTACAGCTCCTATTTGCAACCTTCAGACCTGGACTCAAAGATCTCGTCCTAGAAGATCTGAATCCACATCTCCTTAGGCTGCTGGCTTCCAGAGGAAATGGCTTTTCCTACCCTGAGGAGCGAGCTCCATCTCTCCCACCCACATGTCTCAATCACCCCCAATTAAATTTATAAAGGCTATTCTCTTCCAAGCAGAGAGAAGCGTCCTCAAAGCTCAGAAACATGAATGAGCAGGAAGGGTCATAGGCATCTTAGGGTCTTCCAGCCCTGCCAATACCAAACTCGGTAGCCCAGGTTTGCTTCCAATTGCATGGACTAATCAGCAGCGAAAAGTGAATTGACTTAAAGAGCACATGATATCACAGCTCTCTTGTAGCTTGAGGGTTTTTGTAAGCAAACATGATGCTTTGCTATGAGTTTTGAAGACAAAACAGAGAGTTGAATAATTCAGAAATGGCCCCATCTATACTTTTGATTGTTGAGTTACACTCCACAGAACCCTTTTGGCTTCACAAAGGTCCCACAAAACATGAGGTCACAAACACGGCGTCCAGTTTTTCTCAGCTATGAGCAGTCAAGGATGTCCTGCCCCTGACACTGTTCTTTCCCCAAAGTATTTCTCCGTGCCCCAGAAACAGTCCTTTAAAAGCCAGGGGGGAAAAAAACCAACAAAGATCCGAAAGACTACAGGGTATGTAATACCTACACAGGCCCATGTGGATTTTGGGTGAGCTTTTGGAGCTAGTCCCCTTGCTCATTGCTTAACAACAGGAGAGCAGAAGAGTCCTTTGCTTGCATATAAATACATAGGTGAGCTCTGTGACAAAGCGTGGGGATGTCCTCCTCCAGCAACCTCCTCGATGGCCTCTGCCTGCAGAGAAGCCTCAGGTGTGGGTTTTGTAAATGCCACCTTCCCCATCACTGCTGCTTTCTTCTCTCTTGCTGTGTTTGTTTTTTACTTTGTTCAATCCATCTTTCATACCTCTTAGTGCTGCTTTCCTCACTTCCCCCTTTTCTCTGTCCTAACTCAACACTTCCAAGATGCATTAACAGCCTTAGATGCTGTCTACACTGTCATTACCAACCACTATCTATTACTCTGCATGCTTACCGTAGGGAGAATGTGAGCACAAAAACATCTGTGACACATCAGGGACTTTCAAAATTGTTCAAATCTCTTATCCTCATTTTTTAATGATTATTTTAATATTCCCATTTTGCTAAATGAGCTTTTTAACTTACTTTTTGCTGTCTGTGCTTTCTAATGACTTTCTAATTGCCAAAATTTGTAGAGGAAATTTTGTTTAATAAAGCTGATGTCTGCTGGCTCAACACATGAGGACGTTTGCTAATAAGAAGGCATTTAAATAATCAGCAACACAGCCCTCAGGAGCCATGCAAGAAAACAAGAAACTGCAAGTCATGGTGGATCTGTAATGAAATGATACCCTCCTCTCTGGCACGCCGCATGAGAGGAGCACCTGAGCTCTACAAAATCAGCTAATCAGGGCAATGGAGGCCCTACTCGTGTGAAACAAAATCAAGAGGTAAATGGCATCTCAGGACAAGTTGGAAAAAAAAAATTAATGAAAAGGGAGGACCTTCAGCCTGTTGCTGCAGCCTGTTCGAAGGTAAGGTCATTCGTACACTAGGACGTCAGAGAAGACACTGTCCAAGCAGTTCTCGCACATTGCCTGGATGCAAAGACAAGAAGATGAGTTCTATTGCCTCCCCGCTAAAGTTTTCTTGGATGCTCTACCCCTCTCATTTCAAAATCATTATACTTAACTTTCGATGTTCTGGTGTCTTTTTCCATCAATGTATTTGGTGTCATCTACCAGGATTTTTGGAGACTTTCATGTTTGTCTGTTTCCCATTGCTGGGGAGTCTTAAAAATGAAGATGAAGCTCTTCCTAGAGTATCCCTCCCAAAGACTCCTTAAAAGACAGCGTCAGGATTTGAATCTCGACATGCCTAAAGTTGCTTGTTAATAAAATTTTCTTATTTCTCTATTTCTAATATTTTTTGGGACACTGCCATCTGTCTCAGAGCCCTTGGCCATTTGCCATCACCCCAAAGGGGGAACTACCACAAAAATCAATGTGAGATTAATGTAACACTCAGTGACAGATTTGGCATGTTGCGGCTCTAATCTGCATTTGCTTAAAGGGTCGTAGAATTTAATCACTGTTCATACCACCCCCCTTCAGGCATGTAATAGTATATTCCATAACTGACACAGCATTAAAAACTTGACATTCATTACCCACTGAACCACTCGTGGTAACTTCATTATCCCTCGCCCTTATGCAAGTCAACTTTGGTAACATAGATGTTGTTTCATGACAGCTCTGCAGTTCCTTATAGTCATCACATCAAGTTGTCTCCAGCCTCTTGCCACTTCTTCCTACTTTACGGTTCTATTTTCAGTACTATTCAGTACTATTTAAAGTCCTGCCTCTAAAACTGTATGTGAAACATACAGGCATGTATTTTTGCATGCAAGTGGATATTCACTCATTCAAATTCATACATTCATTGTTAGATACTTCCTATTTGGCCTTTGTAAACACACAGAAATGCTAATTCTGAAAGCAGAAATAATGTAAGGTTCAGCATATGTACACATGAACTCAAATATCAATTCAAATCTTGCTGGCATTTTGACTTTTACCACTCACCAACTAAAATTCAGAGGCAGGAATGTGCAAAAATTAGAAGAGGGGAAGGCTCTGTTTTCTTCCAAAATACGAGAAGTAAGTGACACTACTGAAATTGGGCAATCATTTAGGCACTGAGAGAGTGAAGCTATTTCCGATTTATTTTGGATAAAAGCACAAAGTGTTACTAATCCCAACTGAAACACAGCAGACACAATTACCATTAATTTGGAGAGATAAAATTGAAAACTTACCAACATTTTTTTATAAACCAAGGACAAATAATAATTCTACACGAAACTTTTGCAACTGAGTCCAAATACTAGCATCATAATGTCTAACATGTAATAAGCAGCAAATAACCTCTAGATCAAACATTAAATAAACTCTACAGTTTGCAAGTGAGCACCCCCAATCAAAACTGGGGCCACTAGCCAGGATCTCCAATCAGGGGATTTCCGCTGTCATCTGTGGGCTACTCCTGGGAAAGCTGAATAAGAAAAGCAAGGACATAGGTGCGCGCGCGCGCACACACACACACACATACACACACGTGACATTTCCCCAGGGAAATTTCCCTCCAGCACAAAGCAGCAACAAATGAAAGCAGGTCTGGCTCTGCAGAGAGTGTCCTGCAAGCCAATTTCCACCTCACTGCCTATTATCCCACGTCATTTCACCCTTACTTTCACAAAGGTCCTTGCTACACCTTCCCTTCTGATTTGCCTCACTGTTCAAAGCGGCCATGGGATAAAAATAAGTGTGCGATGCCTTTCTCTGTCCCTAGCAGCATGGAGATGAAAGATGTCCTTTCTAAACAAGAACACCTGCTGTTGCAATTTCAAACCATTGGGTCAAAACAGAGGCTGACAAGCTTAAAACTCTTTCCCATAGTTCCAGTTCTTCTTTCAGGGTCTTGCTAGCTGAAATGCTGCTTTTCTAGCTTTGTTACTGGGCTTGCATCCAATGTTTACATTGCATTACCAATATCTGCTCTATATTGTTTCTGTCACAGCGTTTCAGATAGCATACGTTTTCATTTTATAGCTCTCCTGCTTCCCTTTAACTTATGACCTTTATTGAAAATGAATGCATTTGTCTGCAGACTGTCAGGCGAAAGGGTTGAATCACAGGGCCTTGGCATCTGTGAAATGCTTTGCAATCCACTGCAGCTGTATCGGGAAAGCAGAGATGGAAAACCACAAACTGCCTGAGATTAGAAGTTTATTCTGGAGGACCCTCACTTTCCTTTGGAGGGCTAAGCGTATTTCAAACACTCACTGAAATAAAAACAAAGGTCTGTTGGGAACGGACATCTTGATGCTTCCCTAATGCATTTCTTCATTGACTTTTCAGTCTTTTAAAAGCATTTCTGTCCTTTTCTTCATATCTTTACTGCCCATGCGACTCAGAGTCCTCTTCAGCAGATCCTAGGTGCTTGCACAAAGCGTTTCAGAATCTGAACAGGGACTGGGTGAGTTCCAGAACTCAGCAGTGTTTGGCAGCGAGGACCTGACTGCAGCGCCGGGATATCACATGTTACAAAACAGAGGCAAAAAGCCATTTTGCTTTTATTTCAGCAATTCATTAAACCCCAGCCGCTCAGGATCTTACACCTGCATTGTCTCCCGGCAACCTAAAGGATGCACTCAGTTTACGAAGTGGATGTCTTGTGTTCAGAGCAGAGCGGAGTGAGGTCTGCACCAGCGCCCCTGACAAGGGGAAGGGTTTAGCATGCTTATCAGGAGGAGGACGAGTATGAGTCTGCTTGTGTATATATGGCGTTGCTGCAGATATTCCCCTAACAAAAGCCTCTTCACACACAGACTTGGAGCTGAGGAAGTTCTACCCCAGAGCGCCATTTAGGAGATTGCACAGTTTTCCAGGGTTTTAGGTGGAAGCTGACACTGGTTAAACAATTTCTGGAGGGCAACCACAGGTTAAGCCAATTTTCTGTCTGCTGCCCCTGAACCCCACTGGTAATGCTCTGGAAGCGTGTAGTGGAAAGGCCATATGCAGTTGCCACCATCATGGGCCGCAGATGGGTATCTTCCCTCCTCTGGGTGCAGCAGAATGTGAATTTCATGGCGTCTTCCCCTAAATGGACACAATCTTCAGAGTGGCAAAGGGCTGAAACAAAAAAATGGGCAATGGGTTCAGCGGCACGTGACTTCTTTTATTTACCTGGCTACTGAGCTAGTGCTTAGGCTCTCCTTCTAGCTATGTGCCAAGTATTGACAACTCATGCAAGTTTTAATGACTTTGGCACTGATCAGATCAACAACATTGACAGACCTGAAGGTTTGGAGTTGGAGGGCTTTGAGATTCTGTGAAGGCATGTTTGGAACGTGTTTCTGGAAAAAAAAATAATTAAAAAATCAAGAACCACAGTGAAGAAGTTAACAGTGTCATTTATGTGTGGTCCATGCAAATGAGAGTTAAATTTTCATTCTAGTAAAACACGCGATTCATGCATACTTGCATTGGAGGCTCAGAGCAACACCAGTTCATCAAAGCTAAGCTGGAGTGTGGAGAGGGAGGAGTAGGGAGGGGGTGTCACTTGGTACTACACCCTTAATAAGAGATACTCAAAATTTGGATACCCATCCTTATGGCTATGAAAGGAAGAAAATTAAGAGAGAACACTGCTCAACCATTTGTTGATAACACACCGTTGTTCAGGCAACTCCATCTGGTATGAGGTACCACGGAGGGTTCCCATATGTAATCACTATTCCTATACTACAGTATTTCCCATTGCAGTGCATTTATTTTTATGGCTGTAATATGGCACCCTGTTCAAAAAAAGTAATTGAACTAAAAAATGTATGGAGCCCTCAGGCCCTTTGCAGTTCTTCATGTGAGTTCTCATTTGCCTCAGTAGGCTATCTCATGCAATGGTCTGAACTAACCCCCCTGCCTCAAAAAAAAAAAAAAAAAAAAGAAAAAGAAACAACCCACCCCAAAACATAATAGATAATTATGATATAATTATGATATAACTTGCATTAAAGGGACATGTATTGTTTCCTCTCAGATCCTGAGATGCCTCAAGGATGAAGGCAAGTCTGGTAGAGACCAAGACAAGTCACGCAGACTGGCCCATTGGCAAAGAAGAATTGAGATTTCAGTAGCAGACAAAATTTCTGAAATGTGCAACCTGCATGTGCATGTGGACAACTCATCCTCAGAACTCAGCTTGTCTTTCCTTAGAAAACTGTGCATGAAAGAGATGAGATGCCTTTTTAAATTTTTTTTTTTAAAGGGTGTTATTTCAATGCTGTCCTTGCTCAAAATTTTTGTTTGCAGTTAAACAAGGTTATTTGTAGGCTGTGGCATATTTTGTGATCTCTTCTTGGAGTCTCAAACAGCTGGATCACCTCGTAGCATAATTAGGCTTCATCTCAAAAGCATATTTATTGCTCCTTGCTCTGCAGCTGAAATACCTAACCTTGTCTTCTCTCTCTTTATTGGTCACTGCATAAACGATGTGCTTCTGAGCAGGCTTGTATTGATCTAAAAAGTCATCATAAATTTTCCAGGTTCAGATTCAAGTTGCATTAACTGGAAAAGGCAGATCACTGTAAAATGCAATATTCTCAAGAATCAATAAATCTCGCTATCGGAATGGAAGAGGGTTTTCACCGCCTCCCCCTCCGCCCCCTCAACTTCCCACCCCACTCTTCAGAGGGAAGCGGGACATCCTGCCATGCAGGAGGAATGGTCTCAAACCGGCTCCCCACAGTGCCCGCCAGCATTGGTTCTTCCCATGGCAGCAGCATCCACGCTCTGGCTACTGCTCTCAGCAGAGCTGCAGGAGCAAGACAAGAGTTGGGAAGTTAATTCAAATAGCACTGACAGACCATTTCAGGCTTACCAGTCATCTTGTTGCCCTAATAGAACTGAGGTGTGCCAAGCCTGCATCAGTCACTTGCCCGATTTTCTCTGGCGTTCCCTTTTTTATTAGGGTTGAGTGTTCAGATTTAATGATGCATGTCAGTGTTTCCTAATTTAATTCCCACAAAGTGTGGGGTTTTTTCTTGCAAACATCCTTCAGACATCAAAAACAACGGAGTGCCATTTTGATTTTTGTCCTCTTCTTGCATATTTTTCATTATAAAGTCATTACTGTGGACATCTGGTCACAGCAAAATCCCATTGCAAGACACGTTGCTGCATTAGACTTGCTGCTGGCTGTTTTGCCATGGACAGCTGGTCACAGAAATTTCACCCTGTGCAGCATATATTCCCGGGCGTGGATCTATTTCTAACAGGTGGAGATGAATTTTCCCTACAGTAACTACAGCTACTACAGTTCTGCAGCTCTTCACCGTACAGAGGATTCATGCAAAGACCTTTCTCACATGTCCACCACAGCAGAAGTATCCTGGATAACTGAGAAATGATTAAAGAACTGGTGGCCTTACAGAGAGATTGCTCAGGGTGAAATCACCAAGTGTCTGAACCCTACTTTTTTGCTTCAGGGTAGGATTTTAATCAAGACTATCAAAGTCACGTGTCTTTCATTTGTAACTCAAGGAAAACGACAGATCTAACACTCTACCGGTGCCATGGGCAAGAAGAGGTACATATTTAACGCTCGTTCCTTTGGTCCCAGTGGCTTCAGAAGTTGCTCCATGAGCATTGCCTAACAATCTGGGTAATTGGATAGAAATCTTACTCCATTTATTCCTTTGCAAGTCCTGTAATCAGTACCTACCTGTGAAGAATGGTACATTTCTTTCAACAACTGAGAACGCTGAATTAAAAGCAATGCCTGATTTAACTCTTGGTTGTCTTTATCACCTGGGCTAAGGTTTGGCATAGTACAGTCCCAACAAGTGCTAATTGAGCATTAGCAGCAGCAGAGCAGCAGCACAATTAACTTATGCTAAATGATGGCCCGGTGGGACTCGCTCTCCCTTCCCCCAGCCATCCCACTGATGCCTTTACTGGAGGAAGGATCCCTGTGTCCAACAGCAGCTTTGACACTTCAGCGACCAGTATATCAACCTGGCCCAGACCTCCATCCGTGACCTGCCATCAGGGTTTTCCCCCATACTTGGAAGCGGCCAGTCTGACAAGCCGATGAAAAAGAATGAACCAGACAGCTGAATCAGTATCTCAAAGCTCACGATGGAGCCAAACAAAGCAGATGGCTTGCAGCACCACACTGGGGCTCAGTGGGATGCCCTCTGTTTACACAGGAGCATTTCCTTTTTTTTAAAAACACTCTGGCCTCATCTTTACCAACCTGCGCCCATCCTGGATGCCTCACTTTCCCTTGACTTACTGTTAGAATATTCTGAAGTATTATTCAAGGAATGAATAATCTCATTTCAGGTCTTTTTGCTTTAACCTACCATTTTCAGCCTTGGTTTTCTTTCTAGTCCCTATATTTTGAAGTTTAAAATCCTATTTACCCATGTTTAAATTTTCTATGTAATTGGTAATTGCTCACTAAAACCAGATGACAAATGCAACTATCAAATATGTTTATTTCTGGGGGGTGGGGGTAGAATCAATAGCAGTTTTAGCATTAGAAAACAGAAGAATCACAAAATCGTGGGTACTGGCTGGCACCTCTGGAGATCCTCTAGTCCCAGCCCCTGCCCCAGAGGGGTCAGGGGCAGCACGTTGCCTCAGAGCATGTTCAGTTGGGTTTCTAGTGTCTCCCACAGCACAGAACAATATTGTTTCATTGTTAATAAAGTAAAAGTATCTACAGAGAGCCAAAGTTAGCTATAAAACTTCCTTGATAATTCAGCGTGTAAACAATTTTTGGAAATATTATCAGCTGACACAAATGATGTCTCATTAATAACTTGGGAACTCCCTCTTTTGATACCAGGCTATTTCCAGCTACTGAATCTTTCTATCTAATCCAAGACAAATACCCTGCTTTCTTGTTTGGAAAAGAAGAGTTTTCTGGTGCTAAAAATTAACTGGTTTTGCGGACAGGACATTTTAACCACTGACATGATGCAAATGTCATTGCAAGCAGAGTTTCTTATAATACTGGGTATTTTTTTAATACCAGTTATATCAGGGTTTCTTATAATACTTCAGGAAAGATACTCTGGGACACGACATCTTTGGGTATCCACACCTGCACCTGCAGGCTGGTCCTGTATGCTACTTCCTACACTCCCACTGACGGGCTAGCTGCAACCTTCGGTTCCATATTTCCTCTGCACCCACCACCACGCATGTCTCAGATTTTGATTCGAGTTATTCTCTGCAACACCTAAGATTTTGCTGAGGTGGGAGCTTTCATAGCAGTGAGTGTGCCTCCTGTCTCTTATCAAGTTTATCATTTGATGACCCTCAGGCTCCAGGCTCCTCCTTGTGACATACACCGTGGCACAGCAATTACCTCAGAGGGGCCCCAGTGCTCACCTGTGGTGCAGGAAAGGGCTCTTTTAATGAGGGCTCTTCTTCCCCTGCCAGATATACATCAGTCAAGACCATGTATACAACCTTCTCCTGCCCTTGCCTGAAGAAAAGCGCTGCCTGTTTTGCATCCCATCTGACCTGCCTGTAAGGTCGCTGCAACCTTATTACCCCATGCGAAGGGATGTATTTGCAGAGGGCAACCTGCAAAGGCGCATTTCGTAAGCTGAAAAATCCTGTTATCATTTTCATCTCTTCTGATTTCAGCTGATGACAAAAACTTGCTAGGGGTTCAAACGTCAGTTCTGCAACATGGAAAGAAGTGAGCTTTTGTTGAAAGTGAGGGCTAGTACTTGCAAAATGGAGCATGAAAGATGTGAAAACACAATGGGGAAGGCATTACCTTGGGTGGAATAAAGCAGGCACTAGACCTAGGGAGATACGAAGGTTTAAAGTTGCCAGTGCTCCTCCCCTACAGGTTAGAAGTGTGTAGATGCATTTGTCATCAGCATGGCCAGAGCAAGAGAAAAACTAGCCCAGGCCACTACTTGCCTGGGCACTGGTGGGTGACAGAGACCTATGCTGTGCAAAAGGGACTTGGGCTGAGATCAGGGAAAGAAACAAGCCGGGAAACCCAACCCCTGGCAGGCCCAGAAAATGCTGAAGCGTCAGCTCACTCCCATGGAGTGGAGAGCATGGGGTTACGGAGCAGTCAAACGAGTCACTGCGGCAAGGTCTGTTGCTGCTCTTGTCCCCTGAGAAGACTGGATACGCATCAGGAAGGTGATTTCTGAAACAAACATGCTGTTTCACACAAAAGCTTCCCTGTGCATCTTGAAATAAAATGCAAGGTTTCTCCAAGCTCCTCTCCAACCCGCGTGTAAATCTCACAAATGCATCTGTGCTCAAGTGAAATCAGCTGAGGTGATAAATGTTTCGATAAATCACATGGCTGACTTCTTCTTTAGCGCACCCGTTTACAATCTGTAAACAAACCCTGGCAGGTAGTAAACCAACAGACCTTGGTATGAAATTATTTATTTATATTCTTTGAACACCTTTACAATGACAATATAGAAGTCACTGAAATGGTGTGCATGGTGTTTTCTGTTGCTGTTGCAAACAAACCGGTTTGCTAGCAGTAATGTTGGAATGACATTGTGGGGCTAGATTTTTAAAGCCAGCTTGCTTTACCTTGATTCTGATCCCACAGAAGAATACGAGGTCAACTCTGAGAAATACGGACAATCCCAGACATGAGCACTATTGTTCCTACCCGTCAAATATATTTCCCTCTGAGAAGGCAATAAACCTTTCCAGTATAAAGCACCTTATGCCAGCCTAACTTTGGACACTGCCCTATGCACCAGTGAGTATTGCAGCTCAGACCATGCACCACATACCGCTTTAAGGGTCTGCGTAAGGACTCAGAGAAAGTCTGTGGCAGAGTCAAATACTAAAATCCACTTTTCTAATTTCTGGAGCACTGCTGCAAGCACCATTTTTACCAGTTGTCACCCTTTCTTCAGTATTTGTGTGTGGACACCATGTTAATTTATGATGCTTCTTTATGAAGCATGTCTATAACAGCTTGATTTGTCACAGATGCAGAGGCAAAATACCGCATCAGGCTGAAGATGAGTTACTGAGATCATAATCTCATCCACAACTCAATCTCCTCAACTTAAAGGCAGTTAAGATCTACTTTAATAGCACGCTTTTTAAAAAAAAATTAAAACATGTTCATTGTACCTTAAGAGCAGCAACAATTTTGATGATGTTTCTCTTGACAGAAAGCCACCCTGCAGCATCCCTTTTTCCTTTACAAAGCTTTTGTCTTACTCTATATTAGAATATTAATACATCAAAACCAGGATTGTCCTTCCAAAGACACAGCACAATTGTACTCAGTTTTAGCACCAGAACATCATTCAGCAACAATAAAACTAATTACCACAAGAACAGTTCATGGTCAGTGTGCCAACTTATATTTTAAAGTGCCACCAGCAAAGGTATACACGTGTTTTTCTCTAACTATTCCTTGAAATACACTCACTCCTTTTGTGTTCATTTCCCATGATTATTGGAGCAATTTCACTTTATTCCCATAGTATCTGCAGAGAGCAAATTTGAATTCACAGGTTTGATACCCAAAACACCTCTCTCCAAATAGAAGTGTCTCCCAAGCTTTTTGATCACAAGCTATATCCATCCAGAAAAGGCATGAAACCCAAAACACAACAGAGCAATGCCATGTGATTGGTGCTCTAGTCGATGTGCCTCCCATCTTAAGCACTAAATTCTCACAGCAGAATGTTTGCCATAAATCCAGGGTTCAGGAAGAAGGGTGAAATTTTATTGAGAAACTCAAGGGTAGGAAATCAGGATTTTCTCACACCATTCGGTAAGCAGAAGGAAAGCTGAAACAAATCAATCACGCACCACTGAATTATTTAGTCTGAACTAGCCAGGACATATTTGGAGCAGTATTGCTTTAGAGGTGAGGTTAAACTCAATGTTACTGCAGCCTGCGCTGTCAGGTGACTCCTGTTTCTTTGTGCACTGAGCCGTTTGGTTTTTTTTCCCCATGACTAAAGTGTTTATACCCACTTCTTGTCAGTCAGCCACGGGGGATTGTCTGGCAGCTCTTGAAGCGTTGACTGACAACGTCAAGGGGGGCACAACTAATACAGTAGGAGCAGCCGTAAGGGAAAAAAAGATTAAACTTCTGCTGAGCCCGTCTCTGATTCTCCTTTCTCCAGGAATTAATGCTCAACAGGGCATTCATAAAAATCAGCTGAAAACTTAGGGCAAGGAGCCAAGCACGTGATTTCACTCAGTGCTCTGCCATAAAGGGCTCATATCACAAAGCAAAAAAGTGTTGCTGTTANTATTTCAAACTGCCAAAATACCTCTCCAGTGAAACATAAGGAAAAATGGGGATGGGGGGGGATATTAACCCCCAAAAAAAAAAAAAAAAAAAAAAAAAAAGAAAAGAAAAAGCAGCTTTTATTTTCTTTTTCCTTGAAACTACCAGCATGTATCTCTCTCCCAAGATTTGTAACTGCTCCGTGCCACCCCACCAGCCCAGCCCAGAGCTTTTCAGGAGGCCAAGTGTAACACTGTGCTTCTTTTAATGTTCTTTATGCTATTCTGCTTGGGGGTTTGCCTCCAACGACAGAGAGGCTGAGAGGGCTGCGATGCCCCCGAGGCCAGGTGGGCAGTGGTCTCACCAAGGGTCCCTCTGGAGCCAGCCAAACACCAGACCACAAGCCAGAAGCAGGTTCAGCTTGATGACTGATTTTCTGCTCTCCACACCACTGCCGAGCTCTTTCTGAAGCCTCCCCCTCTCCTTTCTATCGTGCCACAAAGGCTCTTTCACAGGGAGGGGCTTTTCCAATTCAAGGGTAGAAAATCTGTGTATTCAGTGTATTTTTTGTACGGGGGGCGGGGGGAAATAAATACACACCACCTCAGCCATTCTCTCTGGTTTTGTCTGGCTGCCTAGCGAGCTTTCAAAGGAAAGCAAGTAGTCACTATAGAAACTGCCACATCATACAGTTGTTTAGGCTGCCTCTGAGATACAGAATACTTTTTTAATGAGACATTTGTATTTTTTTGCTGTCTTTAGGAAACACTCCACAGTAAATAGCTGAGATTTGTTGTGTGGTTTGTGTGTTGTTTTTTGGGTTGTGGTTTTTTGTTTGTTTGGGTTTTTTTTAATTATTATTATTTCTTCAGGTTTGCTTTTTCACCATTGAATGAAGGACAACAAAGAAGGCTTTATTTGAAAATTCAGTTCCGCAAGTGATAAATGAACGATATCAGACTGTTTGAGCTTCATATTTGCAGCAACATGAGTTCTTGCCACTGTGGAAGAACTCAGATTGCAGGATAGGTATTAAAAAAA
>VXBH01003138.1:323219-362990 GCA_013400035.1 Rynchops niger | reverse complement strand
TAAAAAAAAAAAAAAAAAAGGGGACAAAAATATCTGTATTTAAGCAGTGAATCCACAGCTCATTGAGAAGAAGCAGAGGGGAAGAGATCACATGGACTAATGTCCAGCAGGTCCCAGTTTGATGAGCAGAGGTTTGAATCTAAATGTCTACAGAGAAAAAAGCCCTAGCTGTTTGCATTGACTTTATAGATAATGGAGCTGTCACACAGAAGATAAGACCTCACAAAAAAGCACTGATATGTGTAAAATACCTACAATCAGTGACGTTCTCAGTAAATACATTAAGAAAAACACAGTATATATAACCTCCCAGTGATCATTCACCTTTAAACCACAGTGACCTATTTCTATTTTATTATCTTCATGGCAATAAAGCTGAGAAGGTATAAGTAATTTGATGGCACAAACCCATTGAACTTCACCTTTGTCCAAATGTTCACCTCTCAGTACCCAGGTCTAGTTTTTCCTTTATTTCTCCCCATTGAAGGGATGGAGGACTTTTGGCTGAAGTATGTGCTGCCTGGACTCCCTCTCTTCCCACAGTGAATGCCTTTTTTCTGTCAAGTGTTTCTTGGGGCATTTGCATGAATAAAAGCATTACGTATTCAGAGGTGTGGGATTATTTCATGAGATGAGAGTGGATGTTTTCCACTCCTTCAGCACAGCCTCTGGCTCAAAACAACCCCTTCCACCAACCCCAGCCTGCTCCCTCAGCCCCATGCCCTCCTGCTCCATCACACAGGCTGAAGCACCCTGGCTCATCCACCCCATCCCTACTGCTATCTGTTCATCTTTCCCAGCCCCACTCTACCTTGAAATTCTCCAGTGTGCCAGCTGCCCGTCTTGCCTCGAAGCAGGTTTTTTACTTTCAGCCAAAGTTGCAGGTCACCCTCTATACTCTCTCCCAGAGGGAGAAGCATTCCTAAAGCCAGGCACTTCACGCCCACATGGAGGGCATGCTGGAGGGCACAGGGGACAAAACTAACTGGCCCTCCCAGCCCCAGCTACCTGGGTGGCAGAGGACTCAGGAGCTGGGCGAGGAGCTCAGATCAGTAGGTGTAAAAGCAAACCAATCAGCCCACTCACCCCCACACAGCTGGCAACAGCTGACCGAATTTGTGTCTCTGTCCTGCACAGAAACGCAAGCCTAGCAAGCTTCTATTTCTATGTTCCTCTCTTCCTTAGAGCCACCACAGCTCTCACTCTGCTGCTACCAAATCCAGGAAGGCCTCCTTTGGGGGTTTTTGTTTCTCCATTTTTGGTTTGGTTTTTTCTTTTTTTTCTTTTTTTTTTTCTTTTTTTATTTAAGCATGCCTTCATAACATACTACGTAGTTTAACTCCTGGAAAATTACTGTTAATCAGCCACAGGGGACTGGCCCATGGTCTGAAGAATGGAATGAATTATGAAGTACACAGATCCTGGACCTCTACCAAGCATTACTTCAGCAGAATTTTCAGTCCAGTTTTGAGTCAGACACTGGATAAGTTCTACCCACCAGTGTAAATTTGGCCAGAAGATACCTTTGTGTATCAGCCTGGCAGACCCATATTCAGATGTCTGCCTGCTATTAGATCTCAAAGTTACACAGACAGATGACAAATGGAGACAATTCTGGTGGGCCAAAGGAGTCTGTTCACAGTCCAGTGCTATTTGATATATTTTCCTCTAGATGATGACAAACATACGTCTGGAAATGTTGGAAGATGAGGCAGAACTAGTGGAATGGTGAATAGATTGGGTGAAGACTACTATCAGGTCTGTATCTCAATGGCAAGACAACTTCATATTAGTATGTTGCATTATGTCTATATTTATATATATGCATGTAGGAATGAAAGCTACAGAACACACAAATGCAATCATAGTTTGGAAAGCCAGGATTCGAAAAGGTTCAGAGTCAAGCAGGTTAATCCACTGACCCTGCCCTGTCAGCATGCCAAAAAAAAAAAGGTAATAAGCACAGGACCACGACCAGAAGTAGGGAGATGTTACCCTGCAGCTGTATGTGGCATTTGTACAGCTGCTATGGTATCCCACCCCTCTGCCTGGAGCCTCCATGATGGACACATTGCAGCATTGAAAAGAGCTCAGAGGAAAACAAGGAGAATGATGAGAGGTCCAGGAAAAGCTATTTACAGTCTAGTCTATTTAGCCAAGGAAAGGTTAAGAGGTGACTTGCTCCCTGTCCAGGAGTGGCGGCATGTAGTGGTGATTACTACTAGCAGAGAGCTGTTCAGCAGGGAAAGACTTAGCAAGATCAAATAGCTAGAAGCAGAAGCCAGCTGAATTAATAGTAAAAAAAGAGCTCCTTTTTGAAAATCAGCAAATGTAATTAACCAATAGAGCAATTTTCTAGGCCAATGCTCTCACCTCAATGTTTTAAATCAAAAGTCCCTGTCTTTCTCTAAAGACGTGTCAAGAGTTAAGCTCTTGAGGTAAGAATAACTTAGTTAAGTCCTATGGCCGTGTTACAAAATCATGACAGCAGCCGCAGCAGGTCTGACTTAGAGGTCCAAGTGACCTATGTCTCTCCAAGAGAGGCCAGGGCAGGTGCCCAGGGACGGCTATGAGAGGGGCCAGGCACAGCACAGTTCTTCCACAGACCCCAGTCCCTGCGGTTGGCAGTGCCAGGAACCAGCCTGAAGAGAGCTGCACATCCCTGGGGCAAGCTGCCAGCCTCTGATGTACCACAAGAAGAGGTGTGGTGATCAGCCCACCACTGGAAGCCAGCACAGAAAAATGAACACAAGTGAAAAAATGCCACCAAGAGAAAGACCAAACCAGCAAGCCTAGGAAAGACATCCAAAGGAAGTGAGAAGTCTGGGAGAGAGCATGCTCCCTGCTGAGACCTCAAGCCAAGGGCATTGCAAAGCTCAGCCACTTTCCTCCTCCTCTGAGGCCACCAGTCAGCAGCTGCTGCCATGGTCCCCTGGGTCCTGTTTGCCCACTGGCAGCACTAGCATCACTCCAGACACCCAGCTGCTGTTACAAAGATATCAGACTATCTCCAGATGCTCCCTCATTTCTCACATCTTTCCTCATTCATGCTCTAGTGATACCAGTCATTATCACCTATGAGCTCTGCTTCATCAGGCCTCCATCTGCTCCCTATCACTGTCCTTATTCATTGTCCGATTTTTCCTCCTTTTCCCCACACCTCTTAGTGATGTGCAGTGATGAAGGCTCCAGTATGCAAATCCTCAAGCACAACTTGTCCCTATTGTCTGTCCACCAGGACAGTAGGTGGCCGTCTGTTGGACAAAGCCACGTTCCTTCTGGTAGCTGGAGTGTTTCTGACAGGAGTCTTCCCAACAGGGACTTCTGGCAAGGTGAGAGCTTAGCACAGAGCTTCTGAAAAACCTAACATAACACATGCCATGAAAATATATAAAAAAGAAAATATAGTCAATGTCTGGGATAAGAAATTAGAAATTATCCAGTGCTGTAAAAAAAAAAAAAAAAAAGGCACAAGATAAAGAGTTTCAAAACAAGAGCTATGCGAGAAAAAGATAAGGTTTAACAAACAAAAAATGGGGGAAACTCAGAATAAAAGCAAAAATGGGTGTTGTAGATAACCAGGAGACTGCAGCAGTTACGAAAACTATGGACTACTTCCTCTGTGCATGCTGGGTTTGAGAAAAAGTTATGATTCTGCAGGGAATGCAGGATTTCCCATATTGGCAGATTTTGATTTTGAAATCAATCAGTGCAAAATTCTTGACCAGGTATCCTGTAAGTTCAACTTTTTCAGAAGAATATAAACCTTGTATTCTCCATTTTACACAATTGCTGGTTTAATACTTGGTATGTTTAATAACACACAACATACCTGGGAAACATTAACAGCTGAGTGCCCTACTTCAATAGGGAAGCTGAAAGTTTACAATATCCATATATAAACCCATCAGCTCTTCAGGGCAAAGACTGCTTGCATGGAAACGTGAAACGATATTGTGACTCTGTAATTAACTGAGGTAACAAAACATTCTGCACAGCTCCTGATAGAGCAGGTAACTGCATAAAAGAGTTGTCCAGAAAACCTCTGTTCATGCAACATTATTTGTTGCAAAATGTTATCGGAAGAAAATTCCACCTCCACTAGGAAGGAGGGCATTTCACCTTCCTTTTGCAATTGGCAGCTGCATGTCCTTGGTTCAGAAGTGCATCACGTAAAACCATACAAACCATACCTTTGTGGTTTTCTGGACAGCTGGCCACCAGCCCTCGCAGGAGCGGTGAATCCTACCATCCACCACCAAGATTTTCATCACTGATTTGCACATTCAAACCTGCGTGGCGTTTGCGGAAGACCCTTCCACAGACAACCTCATGGCAGTAAATCCCGGGGGGCTTGTTAGTTGGGCTCCAAGGCCAACTCTGTGCCTGCTCAAGTGCCCTGTGCTACAGTCAGCATGGGACAGACTCCCACCAGAGCCTACCCCACGTGAGCGAGAAACGACAGCCTCAACTGTTCGCATCCCTGCAGTTAAAAGCCATGCAGTATCCTTCAGCAATTAAGAGATAGGTGGCCCTGTTTCTTGTAATCTGTGAAAGCAGGACACTCTCTATAGAGGGATGACAGGAGGCAGCTCATAGTGCAATTTCTGTTCCCCTTCAGCAGTCACAGAGGCTTTTTAATTGCAGGCTGTACTCCACAGGGATTGCCTTGCCTGTTCCCTTAGTGAGGCAGGTGCTGTTTACCCTGCTCACTCTCCCTCAGGATTTTTCCTAAAGGAAAACAACTCTGTAGCAGCCTCCTTGTTCAAAGCCAGTAGGCAACATGTTGATAGGGATATGAGGATATGTGATCCTGTCTTTGTCTTCTCTCTTAGAGATGCTTTAGCTGAATTTAGCAAGTTATAGTTTGTAGGTATCCACAGCTGCTTCCAACAGGCTTCCCTAACTGCACTCCGCGTCAGATCCTGGGCTGTGCGCATTGCCAGAAAGGCAGCCTGACGTGCGTTTATGAGACTGCACCCTTGATAGCTTCATTAATATTCTTTATAGTAAACTCTGTTCACCCCAGTGTAACAGCAGTTAGAGAATTACTTCCTCTGTGCATGCTGGGTTTGGGAAAAAGTTTTGATTCTACAGGGAATACAGGATTTCCCATTTTGGCAGATTTGTATCTTTTCCCATTTGAAATCAATCAGTGCAAAATTCTTGACCAGGTATCCTGTAAGTTCAACTTTTTCAGAAGAATATAAACCTTGCGTTTTCCAGTTTACACAATTGCTGGTTTAATGCTTGGTATGTTTTATATTTGTATGTCTGAGGGGCAGTTCAGCTAGTTCCTGGTACTGTGTCTGTAGAAAAAGCTACATGCGTTGAAGAAGCAGAACTCTTTAAAGGGAGAATTGTTTGTTTCCATTTCCCATTGAAGCAAACTGCAGTCCTTTATGCAGAAATCTTTCTTACTAAGAAGTGTTCAAAAAGTTTTTTATAGACTTTTAAAACATAAGCCTTTAGGAATTGAGAAACCTCCAACATGCCTGATTGAGCACCTCACGCAGCCCTGCTCAGCTGGTTTACAAAGAATCTCCTTGATACTGAGCAAAAATGTGCAAAGAATAATTTCTAAACATTTTATTCAGATATAAGCTATTACTTATTTTTGTCCTTTGGAACTTCCTTGTTCTTTGAAACAAAAACTTTCTCTCTGGAAAACTTACGTTTCTGCTGAGGAAGCATCAATACAAAGCAGGTAAGGAATTTCAAAAAATTATTGCTGTACCAGGTTAGACCAAATCTTCACCTCACCTTGTGTCCCACCACTGGCAGCTGCCAAAAGGCAGTGCTTGGGGTGGGTCAGAGCAAGTGTGTTGTGAAGCTGCCCCTGAACACTGTCCCAGCAGCAGCCGGCAGCCCAGGACTTCCGCAGCCATGGCAGCTGGGTTTGTAATTAGCAGCTCCCGGTGGCTTTTGCTTTGAGAAGCTCAGTGCCTTTTACATCACTGTGGGATTTTAGCACCTAATCATACACCCTGCCCGGGAGTTCCCTGGCTCAGCCACAGGTCACGCGAACATCCATGTTCCTTCCTGTGGCACAGCACACGATGGAAAAGGCGCCATGCGCTGTGGTTCCTTTCCCCACGTGCCCAGGATTCTTCGGTGTCTACAGAGCCCTCTCACCTCCACCCTGTCAGCTCCTCTCCAAGGTAAAAACCTCTCATTCCTTGGGCAGAGGCTGTGTCTTGCCTCTGGTCATCCCCTGCCCATGGCTGGGCTTTTTTGACTTCTGCCATATCCCCTTTGAGACTCAGAAACAGAATTGCGCAGACCATCCAGCACGTGGGCACACCAGGACACAGCATCACAAGCATATTCTTCCTATCCTCTTTCTTAGTAATTCAATTTGTTTTCTGGACTGCTCCTGGTTTTTTATGCTCTTACAGATCTAGTACAGCATCACGATCTCATTTCCAAGTGGACATAACAGTAACGTCTTCACTCCAGAAACTAAGGGAAACTGCCCCTTCCCCATGAAAAGTTTCAGTTTTGACAATCCCTCAGAATTTAATGAAAAAAGGGAGGCTCTGCTGAAAAAAAACCTCCCAGCTGGATCGGGTAAGAAAACTCTATCTTCCAGAGGCATCAGGTTAAACTGTGAGGCTCGCTGTCGGCTGATCTTTCACAAGGCTAGTTTCTACCCCGAGCAAGGCTGTGTGAGAGAGCTGTGCTCCTCCCAGCATCGCCCGGCAAAACGGGTTCCCTGTGCAGGGGCACAGCTCCCGTCTCTCCCACCACGCCCCTGCCAGCACTGCGCCCATCATGGCGCTAATTAGCCCACAGCATGATTAGCCAGGTCAGACAGAGCAGCATATTGTAAATTGAGTTCTAGAGGCTGTTAAACCCTGATACTCGAGTCAACCTTTAATTAAAATCTTTATAAACACAAAACGTCCTCTCTCAACAAACCACACCAGACAAGACACAGAAAACTAATTGGCCTAGTAAAAGTTAAGGATTAAGAAACACTGATAAACAGAAGCAAGGACAACAAATGCTGTTTTTATGGTAGCATGCCCTTAGTTTACAGTCAGGAGACATCAAGAGGAATGCTTCAGTATGTCCAGAAGTGGGTTGCTTTTGCTGTAAAAGGTGAAAACAGTAACTACAGTTCAGCCAATAGGTCAAACGAAAACAAATATATTTGAATGGGTAAGTGAAAAGAGTAACATGGAGTATTTCTAAAAATAGTACTGACATTGATAGAAAGACATGAGCTAGCAATTTAGCAACAGGCAGGGGAGTCAGCAGCTCCTGATTTCCAGCCCCAGCATCCTTTGTGGGCTTCAGCAAGCCAAGTGTGGTATCGATTGGAGGTATTTAAAAGACTCTCCAATTTCAGTGCTTGCCATATAGATCAACAAGTTTTAGCAAAGTCCCTCATGTACTTGCAGGAGCTTCTGGCACATCTTCATTTTATGTAAAAATAGCAGACCACTTCCACTGGGCATTTTTTGAATTTTTTTTATTTCAGTTTAGGTAATGAGGAATATTATTAGCGTCTTGGCAGTTTTGCTGTGGTTGTTGTTGCTAGAGAAATACAAAGGAAATGAACAAATACTAAGCTGTCATTATCTGGGGACTGTGTTATGCTCAAGAGATAACACTGTTCATTACCTTGCCAGATGCATGCTTACGAAAATTTGTGCATGTTTCTAAACCCCAGCAGAGATGACAAATACAGTTCAGGTTGTGACTTATTTGACCTCTGCTGTAAAGGAGACACCACAGAGCAGGGGATGAGCCCTGCCCTTGTGCATCCCCCAGACCTTCCTGTCCCTTTTGAAAGGGTGGGTGGACTCCGGGCCTGAATCTTCTTGTCCTGGTGGAGTTAACCTTAACCAGCTCACCAGCTGGGCTGACATGACAGGCCTCAGTTTGACCCTACCTTCATGCCATCTTTGACTAGAAGCTCATAGCTGTATTTTATTTAAAAGACTCAGGCCAGATACCCAGACAAACAATACTGAGCAAAGGGCTGAACATGCAGCTCATCAGTGGTCATCCATCACCCCAGATGCACATTCTTAACTCTTGCTCTAAGTGCAAGGTGGCTTACATCTACCACAGGGCAAGCCATTACATGTGCCTGCAACCACTAAAATCTCTCTGAGGTTTGTATTCATTTCTCAAAGCATCTATTTATAGCTGAAAAATAATCTCTGTATTTTTAGAGACGCATTTGCTGGACACTTTTAGTGACAGCAGTCAGAGCTAAAATAGCCATCTGCTTAAAAAGACAGGGAGTTTTTTCCATACCCCTCAACCGAGACAGTATTTTTTGCACATATTTAAATTCCATCTTAAGAGCACACAGTATGCATAAATTGCAGATGTCTCACTTCAATCACATCCGTGCAAAGAGTGTGCCAGCTCCTGCTCTGAAGGTAGCTGTGGGCAAGAAGTGTCATCAAAAGCTGGAGAGAAAATTGTCTGATGGGTAAAGAATAACTTAGAGTAAAAGTAAGGTCAAAGCTCAGGTGCCGTTACTGTCACATCTGGGATACTTCTTACTTTGCAACGGGATATTTTAGTATATCTTGTAGCAAAAGCCTGATGTGAATCCACATGTGTTAGCTTGCAAAAGGTGATGGGACCATTTTCTGAGAAAGGTGTGAGTTCTAAGCAAAAGTCTAGAATTTTCTAACACTTTGTGTAAGAGCTGGATGGACACACGTTTTCATCACAAGGATGAAAAAGGCAAGAGAAATGTCTGATTATATTATCAGGGATAAAGTATGGGAAAAGGAATTTCTTTCTTTCTTCTGGATTTGCCTGATGAATTGGCTAAAATTTCTGATGACAGTTAGGTGCTTAAATACATAATGTGTTATGCATGAAAATAGGCATAGATTTTAATCATGGTGTGTTATCGTTGCCTTCCATTGTGAGGTACTTGTAGGTTTTAAGGTTAAGTCCTAGAGAAAAAGTACTGGATTTTAATTTACTCCTACTACAGGATGAAAGTCCTTGGTTACATGGATCTAATTTGAAACATTCATGTTTATTAACAAATATCAAGAAAAAAAACCCCAACATGTAAAGAGGAGGTAGACTGGAAACAGTGGAAAACATGAAGGGCAGCAAACAACCACACCGGTTTAGGAAGTAACTGAAAAGCAGCACCAAAAATAGAAGCTAAATAAGATGGTAGACTCTTAAGTGGCTTTAGAAGGTTACACAGTGAAAATCTTAAAGGTAGGTCAGTCCCAAATACTTGTCTGAAGGGGTGCTTTTCACTTCCTATGTCTTTGCCATAGGTTTTTCTCCTCTCTCTCACCACTGTTATGCTAATAAGAGACTAGCTGCTGTCACTTTGTTCCTGTCACTGACCCTGACCCCTCTTCTTGTATTCCATGTATTCAATGTAATTGAATGAATCGCTTTTTACAGCGGGACCTGAAATATCGCCCATTGGGGATTACTTTCACTTTTCTTCTCTCGCTGTAAGCTTAGCTAACATGTTTTCACAGAGGGCTTTCCCATGACAAAACCAGACATAAAAATTATGAAAGTAAATGAACAAATGCCTGGATGGAGAGCTTCACACATGGATAACCACCTGGCTTGTCTTCGTTAAGTGGTTCATGCCAGTGGCAGTTGCAAAAGCTGATTGATTGAAGTGAGAGTGATTCTTAGCAGTCAAGGTGCAGGCATTAGATGGAATGATTTCAGAGGAAGTTCTGATGTTGCTATGAAAGTATCATTTTTAGATGATTGATAGATAAATAGACAGATATAAATAGATATTCCTCCTGTGCTTGTATTTGAGGTATTTCCATCTGTGGGTGGATGTGATCTTGGTTCATCGCTTTCACTGTAGATTAATTTCTGCATCTCAAAAAACTTGAGCAAACATGTTTTTGTGAAGTCAAAGAGAGACAGAAAGCCTACTACATGCTTCTCCACTATTTCACATTATCCTCTTTCCTTGCTCTCTTGGGGAAACCTTCTTCCCTAATACACACAAAAGATTCAATATTCCTTGAGAAACTCAAACCCATTGCCCTTGTCTCACAGCAGCATGAACTCTCAGATTGAAAAATCAGAAGTAAAACCTTTAATTCTGCTGCTAAGACATCTAGCTGCTGCAGATAGGTTACTGCTCTAAAGCAAAAATCGCACACCTACCCTGTATCCATGATTTGTCTTCGGCTGCATTCAGAGTGTTAAAATCCAGCTCCACAACTATGAGCTGGCAGAACAGAGAGAGGGTGAGCCTTGTGTGAACAGCAAACATCACCCCCAGGAAGCCTCTCTGTTAGGGACATCTATTTGAATGCACACAGTCCGGGGGAGAAAGATCAGTTTGCTGTACACCTCCTGCACTGAGGACTGTAGATCAACAACCAGAAAACATGTGTGAATTTAACTTGTAAACAATGAAGAGAAATATTTTCTGCATTTAAGGTCTGAAGCACAGTGGCATGGCTCATGGATTCAAATATCAGAATTTGAACCACAGAAGAATTGGCTGGGATGGCACCCTGGAAATCTTTCCTCTAACCTCCCACTTGAGGCAGGACTTCCTCCAGCTCTTTGACAGGTTGCTGGGGCTCTTTGCCTAGCCAAGCCTCTAAGGATGGAGACCCCTCTGTGGGCCACCTGTGCCAGTGCTGCACCACCTCTTAGTAAATAGGGTGCCTGCTCTGAGCTCTTAGGCCGCCATGCTGCAGCCTCATCTCCCCCTCTGCCGCTAGCCAGACGCTCTCAGCCCCACCACTTTGGCAGCAACCCCTTGTACAACTGCAGGTAACATTTAGACTGTACTTTAGACTCCTCCTTGCAGACGAAGCGAGCAGAGCTCCCTCAGCCTCTCCGTGTGCCTTAGAACCTGAAGTCTCAGAGGGTCTTTGCTGGACCGTCACTAAGTTCCTCACATCTCTCTTGGACAGGGGGATAAACCCCCTGCAGAGCACCCCCGCAGCCATGAAGAGGGAGGTCATTACTCCCTGTGGTGCACTGGCTGTGCTACCCAGTACATGGTGTGCCATCACCATTCAGTGCCCACTGGAAAGCACAGTAGGAAAAATCTGACAGAAAGGAAGATATTTAGCAGGATTAAGAGTTATTTTCCTGCAAGCTGTATTTGCTGATGAGGGTGTTCCTTGCTGTTGTTAACTGCTTTAGAATCATAGAATCATAGAATGGTTAGAGTTGGAAGGGACCTTACAGATCATCTAGTTCCAACCCCCTGCCCTGGTCAGGGACATCTCCCACTAGACCAGGCTGCTCAAAGCCCCATCAAACCTGGCCTTGAACACTTCCAGGGATAGACTTCCCTCTCAAAGTTCACCGGACACAGACAAAGACAACGAACTGCCTTTACAGAAGTGATAAGGAGTGTGGGAATGTACACAGTGCTCTAAGACTTGTAAGAATCACAGATAAAACCATTTACATCTATCTTTCTGCTGTGTTTTTGAATCATTGTCGAGCATGCATTGATATGACTGCTAAAAAACAAAACTCTCAACCAGGCAGTGCTCAGGGGAGTTGAAATTACAAGGGCATGGGAATTACAATCCACAGCCGAAGAAAAAATGCCACCTATGATTGTTTTTAAAGATTTGGTTTAGAAAAGGTATTTATGTATTACTCTAGTGAATGAACCCTAACTGGTGAATTACTTCAATCTCAGAGGCTGGGGGCTTTGGAGTAGAATAGAGGGAGCTTGGAAAGCACTGTTAGAGACATTTAGATGACAGAGGTGCAGGAGGCTGCCATTCTCAAAAGGCAGAGCTAGGCTTTCTCACACATGCGTTGGCATTGGACATGCTTACAACTTTGCAAAATCTCAGCATCTCTCCAAATAATATGGTACAAGTGATAGGAAAAGATCACGGTATTTCATTATCTTCAGCAAGACCTCATGAAGATACCTATGATAATTGTGCAATTCCTGTGTGTTGCTGGTTGACCTTTGTGGTTGCCTGGCAAAACCAGCAGCCCTGATTGATGTGCAGGTGCTATTCAAATGAGATGTAATCACAGTATTTGTGTTTATGGAAGACCTGAGACCACCCAACATTTGATAGTATTTTTCAGGCATGCACTCATGGTAGGTGTTACAGCCTTGCTGGAGAAAAGCCTCCCCATCAAAAAGCAATTCATCAAGACAGAAAAAATCACTTCCTTCATTCCTCATTTCAGCAGAATGTGGGTGTGATGTCAGCATGTCAGCTGCCTGGACCCACATACCAGACGTGAGCATGTCACAGTTGCTCTGTATCCAGTCTGATATTACCTGCCGTAAATGAAAGGCTGCTGGGTAATTCTTTGAGCAAGTGTGTGTATGTGTGTGGGGTGGGTGTGTGTGCACATATGCAAACATTCACTAGATACATGCACACATCAAGCTTATGAGTCCAACAGAAATGTTTTCAGGGCAGAAAGAAAGGTGCTTTTGCTTGAAACCCTCATCTTCCTGTATTTGCAGTTTTCTGAACAAAATGTAATATTCAGGATGAACGTTTCACATTCAGAGCCTCATCTCTGTAGATTCTTTTCCCCCAGACATGTCAGTAAGACTTCACACAGTTCAGAAAATCAGTTTGCACCACTTAAGCACGTTCTTTAGATTATTTTTCCTGTTGACTTCAGCTAAATTTAGATTGTAACTTCCTTTCTAAAAGACCAATGTCCCTTGATCATTGCGGATGGCTTATCAATGCTTCTGTAAGTCGGGGCTTACACACCTACAACAGATTCCCTAAAATCAGTGCTTATGAAAGGAAACCACTTGTTCCTGAGGAAAGGACAGTGAAAAACATGAAAGAGAAGAAAACTGGGACAGCAATGAGGAAGGGATACCCACAAATCACAGCCGGCGCTCAGGGTCTTCCACTGTAGCCTGTTAGGGGAAATAGGGAAACATCTGATGGCGGCATGGGCTTGCCTTGCTGCAGGCACACCAAGAGCCGCTCGCAAAAGGTGGTGAGCCCAGTGGGCTGAATACCTGTTCTCCACCGCATGGAAGAAAGGGATCCTTTGCTTGAAGGAAGTGCACATTTAGTACAGAATAAAATATCTTGGGGCTTTTGAAAATAGTTTTAGGCTGGGATTTTTATGACTCAAGGGAAATACGCAAGTGGATGTCAAATTTTGTGATTCTGATACGGCAGTGCTTGCCACTTGGTCTAAAAGAGAGCTCCACATAGACCCTCGATATTTTTTGTAAAGTATTAATCCTGAATTCGCAATATTTTCAAGTTAGAAGATGCAATGTGCTGGTGCAAAGGAAGTTGTTGCTCAGTCTGTCATCAGCGTCGTTCATGTGTCAGGAGTGTGCTCTATACCGTGCTGGTTACCTCGCAGAAATCATGGCTTTACTCACCTACGTGGATAATCACAGCCTTTTAGCTCCCACAACGGGAACCTTGTTGGTCTGGGGAGCAACAGTCCATTGCTGATGGACTCATAAAAGAGCAACAGCATGTAGTGTTTCACACAGCCATAGCATCCGCCCCGCCCCGTGCATTGCCAGGTATTAATTAATAGACTGCTAAACACATTTTAAATTTAAGCTAGAGTTGGGATTTAAATGTCATTTTACTAGTACTCTTTTGTTGCTAGACTTTAAACTAGAAGCTTAAATTTTTGTTTTACCGAGGAAAGAACCAGCACTCCCATCTGGGGCTCCTGAAGAAAGGTATACTAAGGTGCAAGGGGCACATTTAGGGTGCCCTGCCTCCATGAGGGCAGTGAAGTGAAGCCATATGATCCCCAAAATACTTTCAGTGGATGAAAGCACTGGGGCCTGAGACCTGGTACCAGGAGCGAAGGACAGGAGCAGGAATACTCGCAGATGCTGACTTTCAGGCAGGATTTCCCCCAGGCAAGCATCACCTTGCTAGAATCAAATAGCCAGCAGACACACTGTGACTACAGGCAAGAACTGAAGCGTCACATCTGGGCTATGATGTCTATAAAATGAATTTAATATTGTCTCCCGTCTACTCTGAACATATGCATATCAGTAAAAATACAGATGATTAAAGTGGGTGTAGTGTCCTTAACACAAATTACATGCGCCCTTCTCTGTGCAAAGCCAAACATTGCTGGTATGCTGCAGTTATGTAGGGTTTACCTCAAAGCATGGGGAGGGGGGAGAGAGAGAGAAAGCACGTGCGAGAGCTATCCGTGGGAAAAAATCAGACATTTTGTCAGACTCCAAGAAATCATAGCCCAGCTCAATAGAATGAAGTATGCCTAACAAGCTATCAGAATACTACTTAAAATAAAAATCCAGGCAAATAGTACCATGTTTCACAATGACAAAGATTGCATAAACCTTGTTTTCTTTTAATAATAAAGGCTATTTCTGAATAACACCCTTTTAGCTGCCTGCTATGCCTCTGCACACTCAGACCAGTGATTATGAAGCTATTTTCCCAGCAGGTGACTTTTCAGTAAGTCGTTCCTGTGTGAAATTTCACTTGTAAATGAGGAGGTGGGCCTATATGGCCGTAAATTTGATGGGAGACAAATTGCTGGTAGTGGTATTCCAGTGGCTGCTCTCTCTACGCAGCCCCAGCATGAGACAAAGCATGACACATCGCTTATAGATTCAGTGCAATAAAGTGTAAATAATTGAAAGCTTTTTGATATTATCCTGTCTTCTTTTAGCAGGTGTCTTCAATAATTAATTCATTTGTATCTTAAAAGTGTGTCTTGCTCCGTATCTTCAGTCATTTCCACATTTTTGCTTATAAATCGTGGTATAGCATGATCTGATTTGCACATTCCTTTTCCCTGTTTTGTTACTGTATGTGTGCTCTGGCAGTTTTTCTCTCATACTGATTGTTTTCCACATCACATGTGAATCGCCACATCTACTGCCTCTAGTAATCATTGTTAGCAATAACAGGTAACAGAGTTACAGTGTTCAGTATTTTAATTAGGATTAGGATTCAAGACCTGCAGTTTCTTCCTTCCTCTTACTGAGCGTGCGCTTGCTGTCCCTGGAGAATTCAACCTGCCCCTCTGGGTGCTGCAGAGCATCACAGCCCTGATGCCCAGGTGACATCTCACATAGGTAACATCCTTCATGAGACCAGGCTGGCCCCTGATTCGTTAACCTCACTTTATATTCTATGACCTATTACAAATTTTTTTTTTAAAGGTTTATTAGTTTACTTGCGAAATGTTATCACTTTTTAAACTTATAGATTTTGTGGGACAGCTTTTTCAGGCTAGAAAATGTGTCATTACCAGCTAAAAATGTGTCACCTACCATCAGGAGATGTAAATATTTCCTTCCTTCACCATCATTATTTGATTTACTGGGCCTGTTCATGCTCCTATTTCAGTCGCCAAAATCTGCTGCCTAACTGAATCAGGATGGGCTCAATCCCTGAAAGTTTCTTTTAAAACTTTTTGATTTTTTAGGGTATTTTTGCTACACTTTTCAACCCCCAACAATTGACTCGGTACTGTCTTTCTTTGAACAGAAATATTACACTGGTTTAGTACTTCAGAAATAGCCTTTCTCTGAATAGGTTCCTTTTGCTGAAGCTTTTCTCGTTCTTAAAAGACTGTTTCCAGAAAAGCATGAAGGAACAATACTGAAGAGGGTAAATTATGGAGACAGTGGGTAAGAGGCACAGACTAAAAATGGTTCTAAAATAAATTCCATTAGGAAATTGATTGCTCCTCACGCTCTGGAATTAGCACTTTGCTAACCTTTGGGAAAAACAGACCCAGAGCAAGGCAACATTCAGCTTGCAAAGGGAGAAATAGAAGGCACTCATTATTTTCCTGAAATGTCTCATTTACATTTTTACTTCATTTCATATTGTGCATTGAATATTTCTGTAATAGTTTGCCATTGTGATCATTCTGCCATATTGTATCAATCTATCCAGCTGTGTGTTTGTTTATACAGATGTGTGTGCATGTGATCCAGCTTACACAGGTACTTTTACACGTCTAAACACATTTCTCAAATTAGGCATATCAGATACAAAATATACAGTTAATTAAGTAAGTACATATCACACAGACTGAATAGAAAAACTCTATCAATTATTATTAATATATGTAATACATGTGTTTCTGACTCTTATATTTTCTCTGATTTGGCACCTTTGTCCACACCGATCTACAGGACCAGACAGCAATGTCTTTCTTTCATCATCTTTTGGGGCCAAAAGAATCAATATTTTAACATTTGTCGCATAAACTGTGATGTTTAATGTATAATTCACCAAAATAGACCCATCTTTATGCGTAGAGCATTACTAAATTTCTACCAGACTGGTGCTTTATTTACTAAATCCAGATTGAAATGCAGTAGTTTTCAGTAAGACCTCCTTGACTGTGAATTGTAAGACCCTTCAAAATGCACATTTTTGTAGTCTTAGCTGCTATGCCTGTGCCAATGAGTATATGGCATTCAGCACACAGAGGTATTTCTATACGGCTGAACGTGTTCATGAAATGTGCCACCTCAAACACTACGTATATGATCTGCTGAGTGAGGGCATCATTTGCCTGGTGTCATGATCTCCAGAGGTCCCTTCCAACCCCTATCATTCTGTGATTCTGTGACTTTCTTGCCTTATCCTGGCAGCTTTTCTAGATCAGAGGTGTCCCCTGCTAGATGTCTCAAATGCCTACTGTTTCTAGAATACAATTATAAATGAATATTACTAATATCACTAAGTAAAATATTTCCTGACATACATTGCTGCAAAAAAATCAGGTATCCCAAAGTAATAATAGTGAAGCAATGAGTGAAGAAAATCCACACGTCAACACTGAAATAGGACCTGAGACGTAGACACTTCTGTAAAAGGTACCTTCATCAGGGATCCAAAGGAACTTGCTCACATGTCACATAATCCTCTACAGAGCCAAGATGAACTGCAACAAGGGCTTTGAAGTGGTCCATTTTTTTGCACTTATCACATAAAATATTTGTATTGGTCTTACAGACACAGTGATCCTGAACCAAAACCAGAAGCAACATCCACACCAGATGGAGTCTGATCATTTATCACTTTTCTTTAAGCAACACATGGTGGAGGGGAGAGAAGTTATTGATTCTGTTCCTTTTGTAAGCAATTACATTGACTAGTAGCATAACATGAGCAAGAAAGATTGCTATCAGCATCACCTACTGAACACCCAGCATAAAGCAGTTAATCTGGCGGAGAAGTCATGAAGAAGAGCGAGAGGGAAAGCAATTGTCCTAGCAACCCACTCCACTCCCCAGAAGACCAAGGTCCTTAAGGGCTACATGGCAGTGTTGGCTTTGAGTTTACACCATTTTGGAAAAGATTACCAAGCTGTGCCGTCATGGGTCCAAGCTTTGCTGCACTGTTGCTACACAAACACATTTGTGGCAGCAGGTCTGCAGGCTTGTTGAGGAGGGAGAGGGATATTAGCCTCACAGGTAGAGTTTACAGTCAAGGTGCTTTAGAGATGCTTCAGAGATAGTCTTCCACACTGAACAGAAATGTTTCCGTGAAAAGTTTGTTACCATGTACAACAAGTGTGCTGGGGCAGGGCCCCAGAAGAAGCCTCCCTGTAAGATGAGCACCATGCACACAGCAGCTACCCAAACTCACCATCATTTATTTCACATTACATCTTTATGTGAAGCTTGTATAAGAATGAAACCTTCAGTGTTTATAAAAGAAATTATCAAGTGTACAAATGAGATCTCTATCATCAGAGATAGAAGAGGCCAGGAAGAAATAAGAAATATAAGCAATGCAATAGTTGTTTTTCACTTAGCAAAGCTAAAGACATGAAGCAGAACTGGCTGTCCCAGCATCCAAACAGACCGGGAAGGAAAATTGGAATGGGAAATTCTATTGTGAGTGAGGGGAGCTGTTCTGGAGGCAATGCAGTACAAGGGATGTTGTGCTACCCCCGTTTGTCCCCTGGGTTTGCCAGCAGCCTGGATTTCCTTGGCTGCGAGTCACAGGTAGATGGGGTGGTGGGGAAAGCCCTTCTTGGTATGTGCAATCCTGATGAAGCTCTCTGTTTCCATACCTGTTTCTGTGATTGCCAGCATAAATTTTGACCCTTTTTGATAGAAAGCAGCATACTTAGTCTTTTCTCTCTGTCATTTGTGCCCAAGAAACCGAATACAGAGTGCTCCACACCCAGAAGGTGGCACATGTGTCAGCAAGGGATGGATGGCTTGTGAAGTGCCATGCACACTCCGCAGGTTCAGGAGACCCAGCATCTCTATAGAGCAGTCCTTTACAAACCTGTAAGGCCCTGGCTGTGGGCTGGTAAAAGCGAACATCGAGACTGTAAGGAGATCTTGAGATTCAGCAATATGCCCAAACTCATCACAGTTACCTACAGAAATAAAATCTGATTTTACACTGCGAGTGGTTTCTGGGCTTTAAAAGCAAAACCAAGAGTTTTGCTTGCACACACTACAGTCCAGATTGCAAATGGAAAAAAAAAAAGAAAAAACCTACCCACAACCAACCAACCCTATACTGTTCACAGTACTTATAAAATTATGTGTTTGATGGACAGTCTCCACACATACAGTCACAAAACGCAGTAGAGACTGCAGGTGTTGCAAACCAGGCCAGTTACCCTCTTTGGGTGCTGCCCAGAGTATCTGTGTACCTCTGTGTGCCTCTGAAAGCTGCCTCACCTTCCAGCTGGCTTCTGATGTGACCTTGGGCAAGTAACTTAATTCCTCTCCACCTCAGATAGCGGGCTGTAAAATTACACCCTCATTCTAAATCCTTTACTGACCTTGTTTATTAACACTGTAAATTTATCAGAACAGAGGCTGTTACTTGCTATATGTTTTAACAGCAGGTAGCAAACACATAGCCTGACCTTGGCTGGAGGTCACATGTGACCCACCATGTTGTGAGAAGCAAGGAGACATGGGTGCGTCTTACCAATAGGAAAAAAAAAATAGCATTTATCGCTCTCCGATCTCACGCTTCTGCATTAATGAATTCAAAACAGGATACAAAAGCGTTCAACAGCACATTAGATATGCACGGACAAGATGTATTTCTCTGGGAATTTCTGCATTTATCTTTAATATGGAGAACAGAAGACAGTGGCTTTGACTTCTCCAGTATATGGGGATATTAATTACACCCAATTCTTCTATTTCAACAGCAGCTTCAGTTTCGCATGAATCCTCTATTACATGACTTGTCTCAGTACAAAGAGCTGTAACGCACTAGTACTCCAGGTCCTTGTACTAAATTTAGAGAGAATATCCAAAACTATAGTGCCGTTGTCTTGTCAAAGGCATAAAAAAAAATCCCCATATAAAGCAGAGTATTACCATGCCTGTGCTGGTTAGTTTGACTGAGGAAGGAGGCAGTGGGTGGCTTCTGACAGTGGACACCAGTGGGACAACCAGTGGCAGAGCATTTTACAGCTCCAGAAAAGCAAGTCCCAGCACTACATAGTGAGCACTCCCTTGCAGATACACGCAAGTGGCTTAGTTTGTGTCTTTTTATCAGAGTGGTCACAGCTCTTTGAGCAGGTAGCAAAAGCCTTTCTCAACTGCAGAGTCTTGCAGACAGTGTGTCCTGAGCCAAGTGCTGCTCCTCTTTTGCTGCTGTAGATTGCTAATCTCACCAGGCCAAAGCAGGCTTTGGTCCCTAGACCTAGGTTGTTCTCACACCTCTGATGATAGCACTACAGAGAAACCTAGAAATGTATCCGCTCTTGTTTCTTCTATGAATTTTAGCAATTATTTTCCTTAAAGGCCCTTTTTTTATTACTCGTAAATGCCATACGTGAGGAGTTCTGCCTTCAGAACATCCCTAGGTAGATCTCGATCTCGCAGCAGGCAGTGCTAGACTCACCAGGGAGGGCAAAGCCTTTAACTTAACTCTACAGCAAAATAGCAGCGCCCTGCTGTGACCCAGGACTGTGCAGCAGAAACAGGGAGAGGCACAGAAGTGCTCATGGACAAGCTTTACAATGGGTGAAATAAGGGTTAGTTTAGCTCTGGTACTATGGAAGCAGCAAGGAAATGCTGGAGAGGCTGGAAAGCAAAGAACTACAGGAAGCGGGCAAGATCTCTCCAGTACGAAAAACAGCTCTGAGGAAATATTTGAAACATGTAACTGGGTTCACTGGAGTTGGCAGTTGAAAATTCCATGCTGCAGGTTTCGGGGAATGCAATCTGAGACATGCACAGCAGGTCAATAGGAGATGCTGAGAGTTTTCGCGGCAGTTAGCGGCTGCCAGCAGTGTTTACCATCCAGATTCCACAAGGACGACCGATCCTTCTCTCTCCCTTCATCAGTAGAGAGTTGAGCTTTGCAGTTATGATGAAAATTCCTCTCCTTTCCGGGATAATGAAAAAAACACCACCCAAAATCAGGATATACACCCATTCTTCCCAAGTAGGCCAGCTGTGCAGAAAAGATGCCCTTGCTGTACAGCTGTCCGTCATAATGTCCTCCCCAGCCAAGGGGGCTGCACTTACACCCACCCTCACCCTGACTGGTGGGGGAAAGAAGCAATGAAATATAGCCAGGTGGGCAGGCACCAGGGCTACGATTTGACATTTCATCGTCACGTCAGCGGCTCCGTGCCAACATTGAGTACTGCGTGGCTGTGCTTAAGTCAGAAGTGACACTGGCGGTGGATGAAACCAGGCAGAGGTGGGGGGAGGACGGGATTAAAACCCTCCCTCTGTTCTTGCACGGTGCCTTAGCTGCCATTGCTGTGCAGTCACTGAAGCTGAACAGGAATACACCGCTGCAGCTCCTGCTGCACCCTGGCTCTTCTCCTGTCTTGCTTCAGAGAAATCACACCCCCCCTGCTGAGGCACCCAGCCCTTTAATGCAGCCATCGCTTGACGGGAACCAGTCAGCTTGCAGCCAGCTCTGTCTCCATGACCAGACATCTCCACCAAGCTTTTGCTTTACTGGGCTTTGAATATTGCATTACCAGGTTTCCCAGATATGTACGGACACGCGGTGCTCATAGGTCACCTGCCGCCAGCTGTATCTTATGGAGTATGGTGCTGTGGAGAGGAGATTTTAAAGTCAACGAGGTCTGGCCTGGATGGCAAACTTCACATTTATTGCTGGCTGCTTACAGAGCAGGTGTTTCTTTGAAATTCAGGGGAAATTGCATGAGAAATATAGAAAATAGCAAAGTAGGTCACTGTGGGTCCAATTCCTGCAGATATAAGACATCAACAGCGATCAGGGGGGAGAGGCAGCACAGGCAGCATGGCCGCAGACAGCCTTGCTGGGGGCTGGGGGCTGGGGGCTGTCCTCGTCCCTGCCACTTGTCCCCACCGGCAGCTGACTCCTTCGGCAGCACTTGGAGGAGGCAGCCCCGGACCCAGGCAGGTGTCCAGGGAGCCCTGCCTGTTTGTAGCCAGAGGCAAAGGCTCGTGAAATCAGATCGTGCAGCTGAAAGGCAGTTATTCTGCTCTCTTTAGGTTTTTTTAAGACGGGGAAAGCATTGGTCTACAAGCCAAAGACTACTGTACCACGCTGGCAGCATTTCTTGTAGATGACCTCAGCATTTGCTCATTCTGACATCACTGTCAGAAGCAATATAATTTAGGCTGGTGTCATGTGCCCTTCTGGACAGCAAGCCACTGTGTACTTATCTTTCCAGAATCTCTGTGAACAGTAATGAGGGGGGCTTGAAACACTCCATTTCATCCATCAAAATATTCACTGCTGATCACTTCCATTGCATTGAGAAATGAGGTGCCAAACCTTGAGGCCTTCGTGTCATTTTCAGTAGTCTTTTTTTGAAGCAAATTCTGGAGCAGAGGTCTTCCAATAATCTCAGAGCAATTTCCATCTTGTGCAGAGTTAAAACTAGCTTGTTCAACAGTTGCTGTGCAAAATAAGTGTTGATTGAAAGAGTGAGTAGAAATGGCTGCATGAAAATCAACACTTGCTTCTTTTCCAAAATGAAAGGGAGTGACCTGAGCTCTAGATCTCCCTTTAAATCCCAGGAATAGCTTTGGCCCCTTTTCAATAAACCCCATCTCCTCAGAATATTTTCCACCCTTGTCCAAGTGAGCATTGTATCATAAAAGAAATGAGGATATCAGAAGCTGGACCAAACTAACTCATACAGTACGGCAAACATATTGCATGAACATGTTGTGCTAGTTAGCAGAAGTTTAGCGTTTAAACTATTAATAGGAACTGTCATACACTTTTTTGATATCGAGTACTGAGCACAGCACAGCACTGTACCTGCGTTTCACACAACATGAAATCACTAATTCAAGCTGCAGTTCAATCACATTCAACTGAAAAATCAGCCTGTCTGTGTCGCAAGGACTGCATCCTCCCAGTACCTCTGCGAGAGCCAAGAGAGCCATACCAGTTTACGCCGGCGGTAGGCTGCAGTCATATTTCCTTCGTAGTGAGCAAGATGCATATGCCATTTAGCTACATGCAGAAGTGAATGAGGAGAGGAGTTTAAGGCATGCCAGAGCATCTCTGTTGCAATTATTTTATATCCAGCTGTGACTAGAAAGGGCCAATAATTGAAGCAAAGTCTTCTCCAGCCACCACCCTTTGTGCTACATGCCAAGCCACGGCTGGCTTAGAAGTCTCAGTTCCTATTACAGGAAGACACTCCTCCTGTGTATTGATCCAGCTTCAAAATGTCTTCTCTCCACAGTTACCTCCAGATTTCAATAAAAATTTACAGTCAACTAAAGCATACCACACAACATCTTTGGTGACTATCTCAAAGGTATAGCAAACACATGGCTGCCATCAAACTAGATGACTAGGTACTAAGGATAAGAAATGTATGGAGATCCAAAACTTCAGTACTCTTTCAAGCTATCTGCAAGCTTTCAAACACAGTACTTCTCTAGCTTACTTACAATCCTGCTCTAAGTTTGTGAACTTTTATGCGGTTAGGCCAAGTATGCTACAGTGACCTACAATGTAATTCCTTTAAACAGGAGACAAGTTCCATACTTGTCTGAGAGGAGGCTGAGCCAAAAAAAATAATCTCCATTCAGGTTATAGTGGCTGCAGAGTTGCACAATTGCCATTATTCCCATAGCTCAGTGGAGCAATTTTATCAGGAGAGCTCTGTCCACATACATACTCTGCTTAGATGTCTGTGATTCAAAAGAAAATCATGTTTCTACTTCTGTGCTAAATGTATCCAGAAGTTATTTGCTATTCAGTATAGCTGAAAAAGGCCCATGTAAAAATTCAAAGGTGAAACTTTGAAAACTGTCAGCTAAAGCAGCCCATGTATTTTGCTGGTGCCACTTTTGTGACTGTGCTTATAATACCCCCGCGGTACTGCAGCACTGTTAAAAAGTGAGAGCTAGAGGCTTCCCGTGTTTGTTTTTTGTTGAAGTCAGTGTGAGTGATGTTTGAAATGAAGTGGGGCCTTAGGCAGTGCAGAATTTTGCCATGGGGTTTGGGGGACACATAACACACTTTTTGCTTTGCACGGACCACAGAGATCCTGGTGAGAATCTAGGGAGTAAATGCAAACCTTCCTCCCCGCCTGCTCACTCACACCATACCGGGGCATAGACAAGGACTCAGTATCTGAGGCTGACCTCAGTCACAAGATAAGCTGTGAGAGATATTTTTGGGCAGGGAAACAGACATGGTTTTAGTCTTGTTATACAAACAGCCTGTTGTTTTGCCAGTGTCGAACTGGGTGCAGTCAAAATACACTTCCCACATGAAGTTAATCTACCATACTTGGGAGCCGCTGTGGTTTGCATCGTTCCCACGTAGCCACTTGTGGTAAACAGGAAAGAAAAAATCTGAATTTTAATTAGTTTCTCTTCTGTCTTGTAAAAGGTAGTTATGGGCCTCCTTCCTATCAAATATAGTTGTATATGTATCAAAATGCAAGGAGGCTTCATATGACTTAGATTCTGCTCTGACGTGCAATGGAAACAGATAAGGGCAACACACACTGTCTTCCCTGGCTGCAGGCTGGCATTGTTATGGAACAGATCACCGCAGAAATGAGGGGAATGCCTGCAGGGCAAGATGCACTACTTCTCCATCCTCTTCGCTACAGGAGGAGGCTCTGGACTTGTCACACCACATGGTTCCAGAGCCACCTCTGCTCTTAGGTGAATGGGGTGCTAGGACATCAGGACAGGGAGTAGTTCCTCCAGTCTCTTAAACCTTTAGCGATGCCATAGAGTTTCCCAATACAAAAATTGAAACCTCACAAGTTTCCACAATCTGGAACTCCAGAACAGTTTTGACCTAGGTCAACTGAAACATTTTCCGTCTCCATCACTGAACACCTTTTCCATTTGTATTTCAGATATTTTGTATGAGAATATGTCTCAAAACAAAAAAGAACGTATATTGTTTCTCACTTGAAGATTCAAGTGGTGGTGAACGCTGTTTCTAAAGAAGAAAGCAGCCTAAAAGTCTCTCTCCCATGTTCTGACCAGTCCTGCAGGAATACTTGGCTCCTAACTGGCACCAAATCCTGCTTCTCTGAACCTCTGAAGAGGTTCACTTTCCATTATTCGTATTGCCCTGGTGCTTTGCTGAGCCTGGGATGGGGCCTGATACCAAACATGGGACTGAAGTTCTGCCTGTAACTTGGCTTAACTGTCACAAGTACCAGTGTTTTTGTTTGTTTGTTTACTTGTTTTTGTTTGAGGTTTTTTGTTTAAAAAAAAAGCGGGGAAAAAAGTTACAGTTCTACAGTGCAAGTAAAAATTTCAAGTGATGGGTGCATCAGAGGGACTTCCATCATAAAGCGGCAAAGCAGCCTGACTAACCATCAGGTGTCTTGGCTGCAGTAAGAAAGAGGGGGGATTAAAAGAGAAAAGAAAGTGAAAAGAAGGCAACCCTCTGTAAAGTGGGCACCTATTTGGGAATATCTGGGATGGCCACTATAATTCTATAGAGTGGAAATTTACCAGACTACATAGTGTAGAAGGAATTATTTTCAGTACCTTCACAGACAAAGCAAAACTGTTGGTAGAGCATAGAGAGTTCTGGTCTTCACACAATTTTTGCACCTCTCTCTCAGGAAGTAATATCTGAGGTCCTGTAGTCACCCCCTACTCACAGTACAAACTATCCCTGCAGCAGCAGCCCTGAAGGTGAGGTAACTCTGCAAACCAGTGCAGAGACCAGCATGGTCCATGCCCACACTGACGTTCATGCTGCCTGCTCCTTTTCAGACATGCTCCCAGCAGCATAGATGTGAGCAGTTCACAGCCTTGAGGCAGCTCTTGCATGAGAGACAGGAAGAAAAGGAAAGCTCCTTTTATACTTCCCCTCTTTGTTTAAAGGCTGAGCCAAATCTGCAAAAAATTATACGTTACAGATCTTACACATATACAAACATATATATAAAATTAGGTCAAAGCATCTGCATGCTATGATAATACTGCCAAACCAGCAACTGCAAATCCTCTCTTTAAAGGTAGGGCAGTGTTTTTTGCTTTTAAGATCTGCTTCTGTACTGCAAGCCATATTGCAAACCTTCTTGCTGTTTGAGGCGTTCCCGGGGAGTTGTAAGTTCAGTCTCTGGCAGCTCAGGATATGTTTTCCTTCAGCACAGTCATCAGCCAGAGAGCATAGCAGGTGCCCACATCTTGTTTAACAGCAAATCTCCATCATCTGTTGCCCTAGCTGCCTTTACATTTGATTTCAGGAGGCGTTTCTGCTCCCTGCAGCCTGCACAGTGTCAGTATTTGGGGTGAAGGGAGGGAGGCTGTCACGCTCTTCGTCTCCAACTCAGGGCATCAGGGCACTGGACAAATTCAGCTCCACTTTAGGGTTACAAGATCAGACTATGTCAAACCATTAGTTTCCCAGGATGTGATTGATCACAATAGTCACAGGGTCTGGCTTCCTTCCCCTGCCTGAGCAGCAAACTTTAGAACAGGTTATTAACTAATCATGAGTCTGGAACTGGAAATAGGGAACATTTGGGTATGAATTTTCAAATGGATGTCACTTGTGCTTGGCCTTGTAAAACTTCTCAGTTCTGCAGACGTGCTCATGAACACAGCACCACAGCACTTGTAATCACGCATGAAGCAGTCAAGCCAAACTGTCATCCTTATCTGCCAAAAGACTTTGGGGACATCTTTTTCCATTATTTGCATATTTGTAGTCCTGGCTCAGATCTGATTTTTTAGGTTGATGAAGGACAGCTTTCATTAGCCTTATCTTACCTGTCATTTATGGATTCAGACCTGAATTACATTTTATTGCTTAAATATCTGAAGGGAAAGAATGGGCAACCAGCAGCATTTAAAGCTAAGAAGCTGGCCTCCGACGGCAACAAAGAGCCACGTGCCGCTCGCGCGGGCCTTCCCAATACGGGAAGAATCGGAAGAAAAAAGGCAAGACTCTTGGGTTGAGACAAAGGCAGTTTAACAGAACAGCAAAGGGAACAAGAAAACAACAACAATAACACGGACAGAGGAACATACAAACAGGATTACAGAACCGCTGCTCCCCGACCGGCTCACATGGCATGGGGTACCAGGGAGAATTAACCCTGTCCCCGCCGGAACCAGGACAGAAGCCTGTGGCTATAGCCCAGGCACAGTATCAGTGCCCTCCACGTAGACAGAAATCAGACATCCCGATTTCGTTCATTCCCACATCACTCTGGGTAGAGGTGTTACAAGATGGGACTTGTTTCTGAGCTGCAGTGGAAAGGTTAAAGCTTGCTGAAGCTCAGAGGTGACAGAGACAACAGCACATCTGCCCTCTCCATGTGCTGCCCAGCCCTGGCACCATGGTGTGTTGTTGCAGATGTGACCACAACCAAAAGCTCCCATATATTTTATCCAAGTAACATGAGATGCTGGTATCCCCCAGGAGCAACTGTGGCTGCTGACACTCTTCCCTGGCCTTTGCCATTTGCCTGCTGATGAGACACAGGTGCACAGGTGTGCAGGGGCATCTCCTGTGGGTCACCCAGTAACCTTCAGGGTTGTGTGAGAGAGTTACTGCTATGTACATAAATGAACAGCCTATTTGCAACATGATAAGGTTACTGAATGGCTTGCTGAAAATTTCCATGCAAATTTTATATCTGTACACTTTTAGGGCTATTGCTCTGCTTGTAGTCCAGTGAAGACCGTTTCAAAGATACTGCTGTAGCTCTTTCCAAAAGCCCTGCTGCTGCTGCTGCTGTCTGTGGTTTCTTTCATTCCTCATCTACTATGACTGCCTCATTCATCTGCTTTGTATCAGGCCTTTCATGAAACCATTGCATTTCAGTATCTTTTGAAACAGCTAGAGTTTGCTCTGCAATTATGCACACATGCATTTCTTAATCCAACCAAAATAACTGTAGCCTTCATGGGATCAGATTTCTGCACGCTGCTTTCTATTTATATGTGAGCTGGGTGCTGCTGGTGCAGTCACACTTCTACAAGAAGCCGGCAGAGTTTGCAGGGTCCACTGACCATCTGTGTGCGTGAGTCAAGTATCAGCCTGATTAATACACACCAGTCTGCTGCACTCTGCGATGCGAGGGATCATGAGCAGATCTTTCATGACTAAGGAATTTGCACATGCAGAATTCAATCCAGAACAAAGGAAATTGCTTTGAAACATCAGCTTTTATACTATGGTTTTTAGTGTAGCAGAGAGAGATTTCCTTTAAACCCATAAGGGTTGGGAATACATCCCTAAGAGCAGTCAGAGACTAAACACTGCTAACAGAAGTACACGTAAGATACTTATGAACTGTTCCTACATAGATTAAAAAAAAAAAAAAAATTCAGACATGAAAACTGTGGAAATAAAAGGTTTCAAGCACACTTTGGAGATGCACAGTGAACTCAATCTTTTCTGCTTCCCTGTTCTCTTTGGAGAGAGCAGAGCTTATTGCAACAGGATATTTCAGAGAGGTTTGAGTCTATCACCACCGCCCTGCAGTTCACAGACATCCCCCCTTGCTGCAGCTACAACTGCTTGCGCCCAACCTGCCACCACTCTTACTACAAAATAGAGCATATCACAGAATCCACATCCACGGGGAAAACAACTCTCAGAAACACACTTGTACCCTTCATCTCTAGAAAAATGTTTTGCTCAGGTGTGGGTCTGTGGCACTGCGTTTAAGGTGTCTCCAAGTCACCAGCCCATTAGTAAAAGCCTAAAGCTCTTGGAAATTTCTTTAGATGTTGTCATAATACCTTTTCTATGAATCAGTAGATAACATTTAACCTCTTGCCATAACAGAAAAAGTCACGTGCAAATGAGTATCCTTAATTCTGAAATAAGGGAAGTCTCTCCAGACTTCTAATGAGTTTGATACTGCGAAAATATACATTCATTTCTTGTGATTTAAATGCAGCATTCCATTGCCAATAACATGGCGATAGAAAGCAAGCGTGGCAGCACTGCTCTGTGCGCGATCTGAAGCAACCCTGTAATTACAGGTTCCACATTAAGGACATGCTGATCTCGTTTGGTGATGTCAGCACAAGCAAGAGAAACCCCCATAGCAGCAAAGATGATTTGGAAAGCCATGGACACGGCTATGAGTTCTTTGCAAAGTAGAATGAAAGCAGCTGTTCCAAATAAGAATAATTACCATGTTTAAACTGTGCCAAACATAAACCAATGCAGTAACACAAGGAAACCCCTCTTGGACTGCAGTGATAAACCCCTGGTGTCACCAGGACTGTGGAGTCAGCAGAACACCACAGCAGTTGGACTAATCCCAACACACTGGGCAAGCCCCACTTTTGAGTTCAGGTGTTTTTCCTCAGCTGAATTAACCGAGGTGAGAAGAAAAAGTATCTGAAAAGCTTGCAAAATTCACACACCATAGCTTGACAAATTTGCTTCCATGTTTCCTTTTGTTTGCTCAGACTAAAAGAAGGAAGAAGAGAGGTGGCACGGTGGCTCTTGGCCTACCTCCTAGCTGAGCACTGTGAGCACCTGAGCACAAAAGATGCTGTCTTTTTCAAATTTCAGACCTGCTCCACCTACAGCATGCTGAGTTTGGTGGACATCCAGGTTGTGAGGGTAGTGATGCGCAAAGCAGTTTCCCCACTCTGAATCCCCAGATTCAGCAAGGAAAGCCCAAATCACCTGATAAAGAGAATGACCTGATCGGGGACACCAGTGACTGGAAAAAAAATGGTTTGATTAGGATACATGTGTTTTCAGGAATGAACAGGATGTCATCAGACAGGAAAAAAAAAAAAAGAAACTAGGAAAAACATCCCAGACACCTTAGACGTTGTTGACCTACGCCCAAGGGATATTCTGGACCTTTAAGGAAACTGTGATTTTTGTGTTGGCTAAAACACTGAATAAGCAGTTTAGGATGTCTTGCAATACCCTTCCATTATATGCTCCAGTTAGCATAAGATGCTGAAAAAAAATGAAAAATGAAACTGGAGTGCCCACAGTACTGGGGGAAGTGAAAAAAAAACAGACAAAATGAAAGTATGGAAATAAAAGGGTTGACTAGGATTTCCTATCTGGGTCTTGTTCATGCAGTGCTCACCAACCATCTCAGTTCCTCCGTGTGAGAGACAAGACAACCCAACAGGAATGCCCATGGGAAACCCCACCCTGTGCTTTCTACTTGTCCAGGCATCTTCAGGAGACACTCATGTGCCTTTGCAGAAACACCTTCTGAGCAGCACCAAGAAGACCAGATAGCTGCTGAGCCTCCTAGAAGATGCCTGGGGCCACCTGCAGAAGGGGCAGAGAGGATTTATTGGCAGCTTGACCTCATTCATGCTCAGGTTGCCAGAGGCTGGTTTGGCTGGGAGGTGCTTCCTTTCTGGTCCCTGGTTTCACGGTCCACAGGTCCCACTGCAGCACAACCTTTCCCTGTGAGCAGCCTACACAGCCTCATGCTACAGAGTGGGCTCAGACAGCCCTGCCATGCTTACCTGGCTTCTCAAGGGTGCTGGAAAGCTTGTGGATAAAGGGAATCCAGTGGATGCCTTAGATTTGGGTTTTCATAAAGCTTTTGACAGGATTTCACAGCAAAAGTTATTAAAGAAGCTGTGTTACCAGGAATGGGAGGAAATGACCTTCTAAGGATTAAAAGACAGTTAAAGGATAAGAAGCAAAGAGCAGGGCCAAGTTTCACACCGCGGGATGAAGAGTCTGTGGTGGTAACCCATGGAGGAAGGCGCTGGAATCATTTTTATTCATCAGTGACATACAGAATGGGTTGAACAGTCAAATACTTAAGTTTGCAGGTGGCAGCTGAGCCCCTTCAGTCAGTCACCTGCTGTGCCAATGGTGAGGTGCTCCAGAATGACTTTAGACAAATTAATGTACGGGCAAATGGGCATCCATGTGGATAAATGTAAGGTAGTAGATCTGAACCATGTCTACATGACACTGTACCTGGGACTGGCAATTTACTCTTTAGGCAAAAGGTTTTGGAGTTGTGTCCTGGTTTGAGGTAAAACAGAACCAAATTTCTGATTTGTAATTTTACTTTTTAGCTGGGCCTCTTCTAACTGAAGTCTGAAATTAACAGCACATTGTTCAGACACTGTTCACTCTCAGAGTGGTAAGACCTGATTATATCAAGGAATGGTATGCACAGAGGCTCTTGCTTAGACTTATTGCTGTAACAACCAAGGTCAGGTAACTTCACTGNTCATCCTGGGAGCTGGATACGGCTTTGTATATATTGTATACTTTTTTTTCCCTCTAATTTTTATTATTCTATTATTATTTACTGTTTTCTTATTTATTATTATTTTCATTAAAGTAGTTTAGTTCTTTTTCTAAACTCATAAATCTCCTTATCTTTTCCTCTCCTCTCTGAGGATGGGGCGGGGGAAGGGCCATCTGTCGTTCTGCTTGGCCAATACGGTCAAAACCATGACAAGTTGCCATAGGCAGCCCTCTGAAATCTTTGGCTCAGTGTTCAGTGAGAGCTAAAATAGCCAACAAAACCACAGCACATCATAGGAAAGTGTGCTGAGACCAAGAGAGAAGGTGCAGTTTTGCTGGTATGTGAAATGCTTGTGCACTCACTTCTTGACAGCTCTACACAGCTCTTTTCAGCATCTCAAGAAGGAGGTTCAGCAGCTGGGGGAACTACAGAGAAGGATGAATACAGCGACTAAGGGTATGGTGCAGCTCTCTATGAGGGGAGACCAGGAAGGCTGCGACCCTTCGGAGAGAAGGCTGAGTGGAATATGTTCTATGCTTCCAAAACAGTGAAGGGGTAAGCTGAATGGGGAACTGCTCTTTGCTGAATCCTGCAAGGTAAACAATCAAGGGGAATGCAATTCAATCAGTAGGAGGTAAGCCTAAACCATATAAAACACAGTCCTTCTTCACCCAGCAAGTAGTAACTTCTGCAGTTTGCTGCCCCAGGGCTCTGAGGTGGATGGTATCAGTGTGGTCAGAAATGGTTTAGGTGAACACGTAGACCACAGTTCTACCAATGGGTCTGGAACTATGGCTGTAGTCATAGGAGGAAAAGAGGTCTCAGGGAGGGCTGGGGCTTACATTTGTGCCCCAAAAAACTCTGCCGCTGCTGTGGCAGGAGACAGACTTCAGGGCAGGGAGCTGCCAGCCTGATCCCACATCTCTGTGCAACAAGACTCATCACATTTGGGTCTTAAGTGGGCTGCTGGAAGATTTCTTTATCTGGTTCCCAAGGCAATAGCTTCCAAGTGCCTCATGTGCATCCTAATAATCCTCTTGGGGCATAGAAACATATTAGGCACCACTTTGCAAACGGAGCACTGAAGCAAAGGAGACTCAGTCTCTCACCCGAGGACATGCAAGCTCTTTGCAGTCTTCCTTGGAATTGAGCTCCTGTATCTTAATTTAAGTGCCTCATTTTTCAGACCATTAAAACTAGAAGGCTATTCTCTGGCTAGGTTGGATGCAAGTAAGTACAGCAATCTCTAGCACAGGGTGTAAGGTGCATGAGGAATGATGGGGGATGTGTTATAAGCACCAACGCTACACAATCGTATTACGTGCACTGAAAGCCATGTACTCTACACACAGGCTGATCAGTCATACATACCAGGAACCAACAACATCCTGTGCTAGAGGGAATCCCCACCAACTTGAGATACTACGTCACAGCACATTAAAGGTCAAGTTTTCTATCTCAGTTCCTCAGAGCAAGAGCTGCTGCAGGTGGTAATCTTCGAAATGGTTCTCACAAGATATGTATCAGCCTGGGGCGCAAAAATGTATACAGCCTGGGGCAAAAAAATACATGCATGGCAATGACGCGCCATTGACCTCCTCAGAAGACGTGGCAGCTCTGCTGTGCACACCACAGGAGCACTGGCTGGGCACAACCAGACATGACTCAGGACTGTCAGACTCAGCAGCTGTCAAGGCGGCAGGTCATATGCCCGTGCCAAAGGCCTGTCACTCTGCATCTCATGTGGCAATACAGAAGGAATGTATGCAATCTGAATGATAGCTGTAACATCAAGCTAATAATCACATGGGTACACAGAGCTCCCAGGATAAGAGTGAGAATACAGATATTGTAGTTCAGCAGGAGAACGGCTGTGTCTTTTTTTGGCTGTCCTACTCTTTGTGGTCTTCTGAAATCTGTCGTACATCACTCATCTTATCCTGCAGTAGTTAGAACACCTTGTGCTGTAGAAGAGCAATGCTGCCTGGCAGGTGGCAGGAAACCACTTCCTCAGCTATGTGAACCTCTGTGGCACTGATGTTGGGCGGATCTTGTCTCCTGGGGATGGTCAAGTCCACATCTGACTCTGAGTGAACAGAGAATGCTCACCTTGGTCACCTAGAAGGCAGCACCATTTTGCTTATCTTACTCAAAAAGATCTGTCTTTTGGACCCATCATATATCTGCCCTATGGGAAATCAGATCTCTGCAACGTGTGGGGTTGGACAACTTGAGGCACCCAAACTCATGGGCCCTTTGTCAGAGTTTATACTCTTGTTCACTCATTTGCTGTCAGAGTATCTGCATCAAGACAGAAACAAGAGATGACGGCAGAAGCTCAACCACTCCCAGACAATGTTTCCTATGGTAACCTCTGCAGAAGGCAGTTTTCAGAAGCTTTTACAGTTCCAGCAGGCTGGCTTTTGCACATGGGTACCACTGGTATCTTAATGCCTTCACCTCCTAACAACTTTCCTTGCTATTTCTTCATTCATTTGTTCAAATATTAATGGTTAATTTGTTCAAATATTAATGAGTAATTTGTTCAAATATTAGTCAGTTTAACAAATGCATTGCTGAATCCCTGAGTGTTTTATTTACCCTACTTAGATTTCTTTCACACAGAAGATTGGCACAAGCCTCAAAAGATAAAAAACAAATGAAGGACTGATTTCCACTGTGACAATAGAAGTTGTCCATTTTAGTTATAAAGCAAGAAAGCTCTGGCACATGGATGACATTAGATGAGGCTCATTACAGTAAGTGCTTCAGTGTGGAGATTTAATAGGAGAAAAGCAGACCATCCCATGAACGCAAAACTGTGATAAACACAAACCGAATTTCTTTTTTGTAACAGTGGGGCTTTAATTGCAATATTCTTGACAGAGCTGGCTAGTCTACCAGCAATGCAACAATAACTACATAGCTTCTATAGACCTAAGAGATGAGTGGACTATTTAACCACTCTTAGCTCAATTTCTTCTGCAAGTACAATGTCCTTCCTTCCTTTCCCTACTTTGCAATTATTTCCACAGATATCCTTATATTTGCTTGCATGTAGACTTTGGTCAAAGAAAAAAATATCACAGTGATGCTGTAGATAAAGTTAACTACATATTAGAAACTTACAGACAAAATAGCAATGATGTTGTAGCATCAAATATTGATATCGTATCACAGAACCTGTAATAACCAGATTAAAAAAAAGATAAAAAGAGATAAAACCAGATTGATAAATTGGCAAATGTAGAATCATTGTCCACTGGGGCATAAACATTATTTACTACAGTAATGAGAAAAATCTTTCCAGGGATTTTTGAAGATCTAATGTCATTCAATCATTTACAAGACTTGCGGAAAAAATGTCTGGCAGTTGCCATTAGAGCCAATTCTAATGAGCGACTATCAAAATAAAAGACCTCAAAGCTAAACCCAAAGCTCTGCTGAGACTTACTACTGCTACCAAAGGCGACGGTATCCCATAGTGCAATGGATACAAGGGAAAGGATGTGGGAACTTCCAGCAAGCTGTCACCACCCAGTGTGCTCCCAGTTCCCATTGTGCACATCCCAGCCTGGAAGGTTTGGCTGAGGACTGGGCAATGGCATCATTCCTCATCATTTGCTTCTTGAAGATCAGGAAACTTTCCTCTGCCAGTCCTCCCAGCCTCTGCATGCCAGCAGAGCTGCCGGGCTGTGGGCAAAGGCACCCAGATGCTCGTCGGGGATGTCAGGTGGGGAGTAGTCCTGGCCCTGCTGTGCGCTGGGACATCGGTGGCTTGGCAGGAGCAAGGACTGCGGGGGAAGGGGCGAAGACAAAGGAGCAGCAGCTGATCCTGATGGAAGGCTTCTGCGATCAAAATGTCTGGAGCACAATGTGAGGTCCTAGTAATAAGGGAGTTATTATCTGTCTGCATGTGATTATCTTGTTATTTACAAGGAAAACCAGGTGATGCAGTTTCCTACTTTAAAAGAAAGAATATAGTGTTTTATTCCTCAACAATTCATCACATTTTTCCCTTTTTTCTGACTGCTAACTGTAACGGACTGTGTGAAGTCAGGATTCACACCAAGAGAGAGGGTAGCAGCCCCACATTGGACTGTCTGTGGTTTTTGTTTGCCATCTGAAAGCAAGCACTAACATATGCAATGGCAGGAAATACCACCACGGACATCAACATATAGTGAACAAGTACTTCGAATACTGCTGTGAAATAAAGCCACATTATCAGAAACAACCCCAAATTTCAGTTACATAGTTCTCACCTGAATCTCAAAATTTCCCAAACATTCTTACACTGGAGCTTTTTGAGTGCTGTTTCTCTTTACTACACTCTGAAACAGTGAGTTTTGCAGTTGCAAATCTCTGTCTATGGACTTTGGATAACTTCACAGAAGTGTTTGGATCCAGACTCTGCCTTCTGATTGACCTCCAACTGGATGTAGGTGAAACATCTCATATTTGGTCTGGATTTCAGCAGAAACACAAGTTTTTGCAGAACTCGGATTTCTTTAATTTGCAGTCTCCTGCTGATACAGTAGTAAATGTAATCAGCAATTCCTTTTTTAAACTTACTCATGCAGACAATAAACATCACAGCACAAGATATCCCAAGCTCAACTCAAAATTGGAAAGAATTAGCAAGTAAAATCTCGTTAAGGAGTGCTGACTCCCTGTTGGTACTTGGCACTATGGCCATAAAAACACCAGCAGTAGATGCCCTCTGTGCAGAAAGGGCAGAAGCACCTGTGCCCTGAGAGCCTCGACAAAGGCTGCTTGACTGCCCTTCATAGCACACCCCCTGCCTGAAACCCAGCACCTCCCCACAGCCTCCACCCAGACAGCAGAGATGGTGCTTAACATTATGTGCTGGGTTTGCCCTGGCTGGACGCCAGGTGCCCACCAAACCCGCTCTATCACTCCCCTCGTCAGCTGCAACGGGGCAGAGAAAATACAATTAACAGCTCATGTGTCGAAATAAGGACACGGACATCACTCACCAATTACCATCACAGGCAAAACAGACTTGGCGCAGGGAAATTAATATATGGCAAATCAAATGTCAGAGCAGAGTAATGAGAAACAAAACCAAATCCTAAAACCCCTTCCCCTCATCCCTCCCATCTCCCCAGCCTCAACTTCACTCATGATTTTTCTTCCTCCTCTGGGCTCAGCAGCGCAGGGGGGTAACGAATAGAGGTTGAGGTCAGTTCATCACACATTGCCTCTGTTGCTCCTTCCTCCTCACACTCTTTCCCTGCCCCATTGTGGGGTCCCACCCATAGGAGACAGTCCTTCATGGTGTTCTCCAATGTGGGTCCTTCCTATGGGCTGCAATTCTTCACAAACTGCTCCAGCACGTGTCCCTTCCGCGTGTCCTTTTTGTGGAGTGCAATCCTTCAGGAACAGACTGCTCCAATGTGGGCTCTCCACGGCTTCACAGCCTCCTTCAAACATATCCAGCTGCTCCAGCATGGGGTCCTCTGTGGGCTGCAGGTGGATATCTGCTCCATGGTTCACCTCCATGGGCTGCAGGGGAGCAACCTGTCTCACCACAGTCTTCACCATGGGCTGCAGGGCAATCTCTGCTCTGGCACCTGGAGCACTTCCTCCCCCTCCTTCTTCACTGACTTTGGTGTCTGCAAAGTTGTTTCTCTTACATATTCTCACTCCTCTCTCTGGCTGCAGGTTGTTGCAGAGGTATTTTCCTCTTCTTAAATACGTGATCACAGGGGCGCTACCACTGTTGCTGATGGGCTCAGCCTTGGCCAGTGGTGGGTCCCTCTTGGAGCCTGCTGGCACTGGCTCTTATTGAACTTGGGCAAAGCTTCTAGCTGCTTCTCACAGAAGCTGTCCCTGTAGCCCCATCACTACCAAAACCTTGCCATGCAAACCCAATATACATAAAGAGTAATCATTTCCCATAGATGCATCCAGGGCCACCTTGCCGGTGGCTGAAACGCTCTGTAGGAGGTGACCAAGGCAGGACTGTGCTACAATTTATATTTCTTCCTGCAATTGGAGCTATTAAATTTTTATTCGAGAAATACAAAGGCGTGGTATTTGAAAGTTTGCTTGTTAATGCCAGGGAGGCAAGATCATAGAATCATAGAATCATAGGGTTGGAAGGGACCTCTGGAGATCATCTAGTCCAGCCCCCCTGCCAGAGCAGGGTCACCTAGAGCAGGTTGCACAGGAACACATCCAGGCGGGTTTTGAATGTCTCCAGAGACGGAGACTCCACCACCTCTCTGGGCAGCCTGTTCCAGTGCTCTGTCACCCTCAAAGTAAAGAAGATCCTCCTCATGTTTAGGTGGAACTTCCCATGCTCAAGTTTGTGCCCATTACCTCTTGTCCTGTCCCCGGGCACCACTGAAAAGATCCTGGCCCCATCCTCCTGACACCCACCCTTTAAGTATTTATAAGTGTTGGTAAGGTCCCCCCTCAGTCATCTTTTTTCCAGACTGAAGAGACCCAAATCCCTCAGTCTTCCTTCGTAAGAGAGGTGTTCGAGTCCCCTAATCATCTTGGTAGCCCTTTGCTGCACCCTCCCCAGCAGTTCCCTGTCCCTCTTGAACTGGGGAGCCCAGAACTGCACACAGTACTCCAGGTGCAGCCTCACCAAGGCAGAGTAGAGGGGGAGGATGACCTCCCTCCACCTGCTGGCCACACTCTTCTTGATGCACCCCAGGATCCCATTGGCCTTCTTGGCCGCAAGGGCACATAGCTGGCTCGTGGCCATCCTGTTGTCCACCAGGACTCCCAGGTCTCTTTCCACAGAGCTGCTCTCCAGCAGGTCAGCCCCCAGCCTGTCCTGGTGCATGGGGTTATTCCTCCCCAGGTGCAGCACCCTGCACTTGCCCTTATTGAATTTCATAAGGTTCCTCTCTGCCCAACTCTCCAACCTGTCCAGGTCTCTCTGTATGGCGGCACAGCCTTCTGGTGTGTCAGCCACGCCCCCCCAGCTTTGTGTCATCAGCAAACTTGCTGAGGGTGTACTCTATCCCCTCATCCAGGTCATTGATGGATATATTGAAGAGGACTGGACCCAGTACTGAGCCCTGGGGAACACAGTTTTAGATTTGTGGCCTCAGTTCAATATAATAGAGTAACTTTAGAGATGTGAGTAGTCCTCTAAATTGAATTATTCACATCTCTAAATAAGATATGCATATAAAGAATGAGTCCATATTAAGTTTACCAAAGAAATTAAATCAATCACTGGCAATCAATCCAGTCCCCATACAAATTAGATACAGCATCTGCATCTGTTTTCCACATTTCTTGTAATTCTAAAACTTATTCTTAATTTATGAATAAAATCTGATACCAATATATTAAACAGAGGCAAAAATGGTAAAGAAAGATGGATCTTCAAGTGCTATCCACTTCCACTTCGTTTTATTGCCTGAAAATAATATCTTTCCTTGAAAAAAAAATCATTCAAACCAAAAACATTTTGCTGCAGCTCTATTAAACAGAAATGAAAATCCTAGGGTGAAAATTTCTAACTATCCCTGGTCATACTTTGCCATGACAGATGATCTGTATTTGACGTAGGGCGTCCTTCATTAACGTGAGATTCCCATTAGGTTTTCATCAGGTATCACAGTCTTTCCAAACTCCTCTGTTTCTGAAAAGAGGTGTTATACAAGGAGCTGCATTAGAAAACTCATATTACAGACCTTTTATTGTACACATTTCAAAAAGAATTCAGGCAGAGATATATATATATTATTCTTATACTTGTTCCATGTTTTGTTCCATGCATAAGCAACACAGCCACATGTAAAAACTGACTATGGCCTCGAAATCCTGCATTTCACTGAAAGAACAAGTATTCAAAGGTCAGCCAGCTACAATCTGTACTGAAATGGATTCAAAACAGTGACACTGGATGGAAAAAGTAACAGAAGATGATGTCCTTGCTATTAGCATATCAAGGAGGTAAAGAAAGTGATAAATGATCATCATCTGTCAAATGCTTACATTTGAAGGATATCAGGGTCCCAGTAAGCAAATGTAGTCTCCTTCTAGACTTTTTCTGTTGCTTAATATTGATAAAATATTAACTCCTGGATTAAGCCCCAGGATTGGAGGCAATACATCAATGCACAGAAAACAGCCAAAGAATTTTCAGTCATAAGGCTAATGTTAGGGTACCTCTCATAGAAAAGTCTTTTGATCTCTGTGCTTGTGCTTGTGAACTTTCAGTCCTGTGCCTTACTATAAAATGGAAGGGGGGAAGCTAAGATCCCTTTCTGACTTTTAGTTATAACCATCTTCATCATCACAGGTCTGTCAAGTTTTTTAACTGATTGTAGGTGAGTGTTTATCTGTTTGGCTGCTAAACTGGCTGGCTGATTTTATGAAGCCCATAACTCTCTGCCTCACCATCATCACTCTTTGCGGGCCAGTTCCCTGCCAGGCCGATTCCCGTGGCACAATCCCAGCGAACAGAGGCAGATCCTGCCCCTACCCAATGTTGCTGGGGACCAGTGTCAGCCACGAGTGTGCCCCATTCTGCTCCATAACCCATAACTTGCTTTCTCCATTGGGTTGCAGGGCAGATGGGCACCAGTTAGTGAGAGGGAGAGAGCAACAGAGTGGGAAATCAGGCAAAAGCCTGTGGAAAGCTGGGAGAAAAAAATTAGCTCAAAGGTCAATGTTTACTATTGTCGCTGCTATTGCCAAAGAACTTAATGAGCAAAATTAGGTTAGAATAAATTAACAGAATACCAATTGACAAAGTAAAACAACCAGAGAAAACCACAGACAGGAATACACACTCTGTGAGCACTGATCATTCTCATTTATTCATGAAAACAGTCATCCTCCAGGAGACACACACCTACGCATCACACACTGCCATCAGTTAATGCACCCCAGGACTCTACTCCATCAGATAAACTTGCAGTGCTTTTAAGGAATAACTAAGCATCCCACAACTTACTCCAACTCAAATACGGTGAAGGCTGTGCAGAAGTAGAGCAAGGTGATAAAACAGGACAGCATGGCCCCCAGCAGAACCACAGCATGAAAAAAGTGAGAAATACATCATATAAGGGTAAATTATAGAATCATAGAATTGTTAGGGTTGGAAGGGACCGTAAAGATCACCTAGTTCCAACCCCCCTGCCATGGGCAGGGACACCTCCCACTAAACCA
>VXBH01003138.1:299709-323121 GCA_013400035.1 Rynchops niger | reverse complement strand
TTCGTGGCCCTCCTCTGGACTTGCTCCAAAAAGTCCATGTCCTTCTTGCGCTGAGGACTCCAGAGCTGGATGCAGTACTCCAGGTGGGGGTCTCACGAGAGTGGAGTAGAGGGGAAGAATCACCTCCCTCAACCTGCTGGCCATGCTTCTCCTGATGCAGCCCAGGATATGATTGGCTCTCTGGGCTGCTAGTGCACACTGATGGCTCATGTTGAGCCTTTCGTCCACCAGCACCCACAAGTCCTTTTCTTCGGGGCTGCTCTCGAGCCAGTCACTGCCCAGCTGGTATCGGTGCTTGGGATTGCCCTGACCCAGATGGAGGACCTTGCACTTGGTCTTGTTGAACTACATGAGGTTGGCATGGGCCCACCTCTCCAGCCTGTCAAGGTCCCTCTGGATGGCATCCCTTCCCTCCAGCGTGTCAGCTGCCCCACACAGCTTGGTGTCATCGGTAAACTTGCTGAGGGTGCACCCTATGCCACTGTCCATATCGCTGATGACATGTGCCAGGCTGCACCAGGACAGCAGAGGAATGGTGATTATGGACTCAGCAATGGTGTGAAAATAAGGTAGCGCTGCTTAACAGCAGGGGGAAGAACACAGTTTGGGCAGGTGGGAAAGAGAAGGGTCAGAAAAGCACAAAAGAGAAGAAAAGCAAAGTCGGAGAGGGATTTCGCAGCACTGTAATGTCTTGCTACAGTCCCAGCTGCATGGAACAGATTTCCCTCTTTTGTCTGTTTTCAGCTTTTGAGACAAGTGGGACTCTTAAAAGCTCAGGCTTTTGTAAGGATTAAGTATTATGTCACTAAGCCCACTGATATGGTGGCAGGGTGGTCTCCAGGGCCTTTTCTCTACCTGCCCATGTGTGAGACCCATGGTGTACAACACTGAAGAGTACACCAGTGCTTTTTGGTGCCAGCTTCTTCATTACTGCAGTCACTGTGGTGAACCTTTCCTCTAGTCTAAACAACCAATGTTTATTAGCAAATACGTAAAAACTGGAAAAGGGTAGGTGATGCGTAGTGGTTTTAATGTTGGTCCCACCACAGCTAGAGTCTGCACATCACTTGCTAGTTTGTGGAAAGACTAACAGGTAGAGCCTGTGGTAAGAGCAAATTAGAGCAAATAGTTTTAGAAGCAAATGTCAAATCACAAAATCTGTTTGTCCTCCCAAACCACAAAAAATTGGAATACAATCTAAAAGCTGCTTTGCCCTAACATGTCATTGCAAATACAAGATTTTTATGCTACTAATGCAAGAAAATATCAATGTGTCAAATTCAGGTCTTTTCTGATTTTCTGATACATTTCTGAAACAGTGGGGAAACCTTCCTCAGTGTGAGTCCAGGAAATGTATTGTCTTATACCCATTATTTTGTTCTATTAAAACAAACATAAAAAAGTATCATTCCATATTTTGCATTTTAAACATAATGAGCCAAATTTATGTCTGAAATCAAAAGGTCATTTGCAAAAAATACGGCACAGTTACATGGCTAATTTTTGTTCAATTACACTGACAGCGCCTACATAGCAGGTAATTTCTCTTCCAGATGGGCAATTATGTATCACACAGATACAAAAATGCAACTGATTTCACACAGACTGTAGCTTTTAGGGACATGGTGCCTTTCTGATAACTAGAAACAAAAGGCACAGTAAAAACCTGTGTCCTTACTCCTTTTGTATTAAATCCATACATGACTTTACCATTTCAAACTTCTTCTGAAATCAGCTTTTGCTGTGGCAGTTCCTACCAGACATTTAATGGGAATAAGAATGTAATCCAGTAGCATTTAGTTTCTCAGAAACTCTACTGAAACTACCACAGGTCCATCATTCTCACTTACATGCTTCTATGCAGATCCTTCTGGTGTTTGGGTTTTTTTTTCCCTGAAGGAGTTTCTGCAATTTTGCTTGATACCCATTGATCAGAGCGGTATTGGGCCTTACAAAAAAACCTGTAAATAATGCTGCATATTTTTCAGCAACATCTTCTGGTACAATAAGCCCATTAGCCCTGCAGCTGCTGCTGCAGATGCAGCACTGGCACTCTCACACCAGGCAAGGCTTTCTTAAAAAGCTGTGGGGGCTTGTGGGGACAGCGTGGCTCCTGCTGCCCAGCTGAGGCAGGCAGCGATGCTCCAAGCCCCAGGTACCCTCTTTGTCCTCTTGACTTCTTCTGAGGCTGCTGGTGCCGCCATCCCCACCCTCTCTCAGCACAAGGGTGTTACATGTCTTGCAGGGAGTATTGGGAATCACCTCCTTCTGAGAAATAGCACCTTTCAAGGCACGTTAGCAGACATCGGAAGAGGGTTTTTTCCGCCTCGGTTGCTCTCTGTTCGCCCTAGGGCCCCTGGGCAAGGCTGCAGAGCCAGCCCCCTATGCCGTGGGTCCTTCCTGCACCATCTCCAGCCCACCAGGATGAGGGAAACACAGTCTCTCCAGGCTGCAACAGCTTTCTGAGTGCTAACGGCATGGCCTAAACAGAGGATAGTCTCATCAAACATATTTTCTATTTTTTGAACAAGCACAATTGGCCCATTTTCTCAGGACAAAGCATCGCTCCATGAATTACGGAGCACAACGCTGTATGGCAAGTGCTTGCTAACACCGTATGAGTGGGTCAGTAAGTCAGTTACCCTCTTTCCTCCCAGGCAGCTCATTTACAACTAATCATTTACGATGCAAGGGCTGAGATGGGGCAAAGGCTCTCACAGCTTCTCTACCTGGCCGTGGAGTCCCCGCATGCCTGCCCCTCGAGGGGAGGAAGGCAATGGCAGTGCCCCCCTTCCTGGGTGAAGGCAGGCACCAGAGGACCTGGGGCAAACACTGGTGCAGCCTTGGGCTGCTCTCACTGCAGCTGGCACGGAGCACGCTGCAGAAGCAGAGTTACAGCTCGGCCCACGAATGGGTTCAAGTTGTGCCCTTCCGGGCAATAAGCACTCGGCTCTGGTCATAGGAAAGCCTTTTAAAGAATTTCCTGAAATTTAGTGCATAAATAATGTACAGCAGTAGATTATCAGAGCAGCTAGCAGACACATAATAAGATCTGACAAAACCCACTTCTACATTGGGATCACTGGGGCTTCACTGAGGGTATTCCTTCTGCCTCCAGTATTTCAAAATCGCCTTACATTATGGTCCTCACTTCACAGAGTTGCCACTGCCCCCTAGTATTGAGAAAATAAGATACATTTTTTAAAAGTATTTTTACTTTGGCATCTAAGGAGTGTCAATAAGCAGAATGAAATCTGCAGCCCAGCCTCTACAGTACCAGCCATTTGGAGGGCTGACAGTTTTCAGGGGCAGAGAAGTGCAGGGAAGACAAAGCTTAAGAATTAGTAATTGGTGTGGATACGATTGGTAACATGTGCTGAAAATCTAAATGGCTGTATGATAGAACAGATCAATTCTGCGTTTATGCTGATTGCAGAATCATTCCCTGTGGTTTTCGGCCGCTGAGCCCTGGGTGTGGGGAAATGCACTGCCCTGACTCTTGCTGCTGCAGCCTTGAGTCACCTGGAGCACCCAGCTATGTGGCGCCCAAGAGAGAGAGCAGAAGCCTGAGAGCACGGAGCTGATTCTTTCTCCTGGGTTAAAAAAAGACATAAGGAATTCTTCATTTGGGTGAAAGGCAGAGGTGGGAGCTGGTGCCTGGCAGCATTGTTCTGAAAATCCGACAGAAGGTTTAAACAGTGAATTTTATGTGATTTTATGTCCTTTGATTATTTTTTTTACCTGCACTATCTGCACTTTTTTTACAGCAGCAGGATTTTGCCAACATTGTGTGATACCAAAGCAGGAAGTTCTGCCAGAGGATTTGCTTGAACACAAAAGGAAGAAGGAGGGCAGTGTTCTTTACTTTTATTGTCTGAGAATGAGCCGTTTATAGGGTCTGCATATTTAATGTACCTTGCGTTGCTCCTGCATAATTTCAGCCTTGCTTTGGAAGCAAATACATGACTGATCCTCTCAGTTGTGTTCAAAAGGTTTCCAGTTCTTGATACCAGCTGACATTTTGTGAATTATTTACAGTGAGACACTGCAGCATACATTACATCCCTCCTAAAAACTTAACTCTTCAAGGCGACTGTCTGGCTTTCATGACATTGGAACAACTCTTCCAAAGACAGGATGTGGAAGCCTAATTCACCCTATGGCCCCTGAAACCAATTGCTGCCATTTTATCAATCTGCAGAGAATCAGACAATTGATAAAGCACATTGAGACTTTGAAAATGAGCGAAATCCAAAGACTACATTTTTTCTGAAGTATCTGATCAGAAAACTGCCAAGCTCACCATGGGAATCTCTGAAAGACAAAGAGGTACAGGCTCTGCTGTGAACATCTTCCTCACCAGCTGCAAAGCTTCAAAACTGCTGTACCAGAAAAGACACAGCAGTTCAGCAGGTCCCCACAGCCACGCTGCTAAATGATTTCCAGGAAAAGATGGTGAGCTCCTCTGGAGACGTGGATGGCACCATCGTGTGAGACACCAGAACATGTGTCAAATAACAACAGAAACACAAATGTTGCGTGCTGAGACTCAGCACAGAGTAAGGACATCTGCCCAATGGGGTAGATAGGAGTGGCCACGGTAAAGGTGGCTGCATAGGTCCTTGTGAATCTCACCAGTATGGATCAGACACAGACACAGACCCAATTATCTTTGTGCTGCTTTTCTGCAAGGGTAAGGAAAGTTTTGTATAGGAAAGGATTTGCAGTTAACATTTTCTCTTGGAAGAGAAATTGTATGAGGTTAATGCCCAAGCACACCTAACTTCAAGCGCATACCAATGCATTTAAGCACAGATTTCCCTGTTGAATGTGAGACTCAAGCTCACAGAAGATTGCTGAGCATACTTGACTTTCCCTAGGTTATACAGAAAATCCATGAGACAGCTGGGTGCTGGACAGTGAGTTCCTGGGTCTTTATGGACATACAGGACTCTCTCATTCTAAATACATGTGAAATCCTAGACTGGAAGCCCATTTCATGCACGCACGTTAGTAATGCAATATTTTATGAATCACTATGCGTTACATGTTGATCATTCAAAAATTTCTATGCCCTGAAGAAAACGGGCTGTGCAATGCAGCAACAGCAAAGGACAATAAAGTCACGTTCATTTTTTGCCTGTCTCAGGAAGGGCTAAGGTGCAACATAGAAAACAGACACTTGCTTTCCCTGGTCTTGCTGTACTACTAGACTAGTAGAGCAGACCTAGGTATGGGCAAGCCTTATCCCTTTGAGCTGAAGAGGAAGCCAAAAGCAAGGGCTTCTTCAGTAGCTATTGCCTGCCATATATTGGCACTCATTTGCCACGGCGAGCACATTTGAGAGCATTGTTTCTTTGAATAAGATTGGTGCTTTAATGAATCCTCAGTCTGTTAGGCTAGTATGTGGGAAACTACTGTGCTCAAACCGTACCAACTCACCTTGTAAGTCAACAGCATAGAAATTCTCATCAAGAAGCTTCATCACAACCGATATAATATGAAGAAGAGCATCAGCTACCTGTCTGCTAAAGACCACACAATGTTCTCTTCTCTGCCTAAGACGTATGCACAGTCACTGTTGACCCAGCATCTGATGATGCTTGCAATACTCTGCCATCACTTAGTCCTCTTCTACAACCAGAAGAGCTGAGGCATAGAAAACCCTCGGTTACAAGGGAATATCATTCACCAAGCTTCAACTTCAGACAGCAAATTTAAATCCAGAAAGTTACATCCTTTGTAAATAGGCCTTCTTCTCATGGGAAGCTGACTCGTTGGAAAATGGAAATGCAGGCGCTTTTTTAAAATATTGCCATCAGTCCCTTGCTCACTGAGATCCAGAAAATCAGTCATGAAACAGCAGTTTAAATGTGCAGGTGTCCAAAGGTGTGGGATACCACTTTATTCCAGGCCTCCTCTTCTTTTCTTTTCAAAATGCCTCTGTTTTCCAGCTGATATCATTTGCTTAAGTCCCAGTTTATGGTGACTAAGAGGTTTAATGGCTAAAAAATGGCCTAAGGGTCAGAAATCTCCAGTTTGGTTCAGCCCTGCATTGATCCGAAACTGCGGACAAGAGCCTGACCTCTCTGAGCTGTTTTATGCCCTGTGGCAAAACGCAAGTATTGCAATTGATGCATTGTTTATAAATGTAATTGATTTTAAAGAACCTAGCGCCTCTCAGTTGAAGCCACTAATAGCAAGCAAAGCTGTTATTGCCATTCTAAAAATTGCTGAAACAAAAGTAATGCTATAAAGAGCAAAGCCCTACCTAGCAGTCTAACTAGGGTTTCTTTTTGTACACCCCTGCTCAGAAAACATACAGGAAAAATTATTAAATTTATACCCTGCTCTGATGAATCAGACAATATATTGGGGTTATACTGGCAGTGTAAAGTGAATGTTGCCCTGTATCCACACAGAAAAGTGTATTTGTGTGTAAATGTCTGTTATCTGTGTACCTGAATACACATAAAAGCACATGCATGCAAGAAGGTAAATGCATGTACAGCATTCAGCGCAGGTCAGATACCAAGCTTTACAGGTGTATGTAGGCAAAAAAGTCTTATTTGTCTTCATCAGTTTCACAAGCTTTGTGGCATATATCCTTCTGGAGGAACAGCTGAAAAATATCTTATGTATAACTCTGCCACAATATACATGCATATAATGGAAAAGGGAAATAACATTAAAGAACCCCAAACATTTTGGCCAGTAAAACATGCTGTGGTCTCCCTGGCAGCGTTGCAGAGAGCAACAAAACTGGTTTAATTGGTCAGCCATCCGCACAAACTTTAAAAACATTTTCTGTTATTTAACTACAGTATCTAACATGTCATCTGTAGACCAGTTCCTTTCTGACAGAGCACAAGCTGTGACAGTCCCATATTTTATGCATAGTAAACCTCCTGTCTTCCTGTAAATCTATCCATCTGGTATAAATTAGTGTCTCTGTGAAGGGAAGTTTTGGCTCTTGATTTTTATTCATTACAGAAGAAAATATAAATATACTCTTTCGTTTTGGAAACTGGACATGGGCAAAATATGGCAATGCAGAGAAGGGAAAATAAAAGCACAACATTAAAACCAAGCACAAGTGAGGGACAAAAACCATTCTTTTCCTACTACCTTACACAGCATACAACCAGAGGCCACTTCACATCTTTATATTCTCTCAACAGTACAACTATATTTCGTGTACAAAACCCTGGGAAGAAACTACTAGAGAGAAACTCCATAGAGTTGTACACCGGCTTACCACGTGGTTTTTGAGCTGCAAAAGTGACTTTTCCCAACATCACCCATCATGAGCTGTCAGATGCAGGTTTAATGGCCCGAACCCCAGCTGTTGCCACTCATGAGAACAGGATTCGGGCTCTGCACATGTTATAGCACAGGCTGAAGGGCCCTGGCAGCTCACTCCCATGCATCCAAACTATATAAAGGAGCCCTATATCTTAAGCAACTCAGTAGAAATATAAGCTTTTGCTGACCAATGTAGTCATGCTTTGTGGGGTTTTTTTCTTGCAGAATAGGTATTAGTAAAGTGCTAAATGATGTTCTGACAACACTGTTAAAGGACTGCTTTAAACCAACTATTTATTCCACAGGCTTGCTAGGCCTAGAAATACCAAAATATGCCTGCAGTTTTATTGCACTGGTAGTTTATGGCCTCAGTCCAGCAGTCCCTGAGGAGCATCACGTTGATGATACTGCTGGGCTAAGCCTTAGCACTCGAGACGTACCCAGGCACTTTCCTGATAAACGCAAACAAGCAGCCCGCAATAATATTGGTTTTTAATGCTAATGACAACATCGCTATTACTAATATGAGTGCAGGCATCAGAAAGGTGCCGAGCATCTCAGAAATAATTCATGCCGATGACAATTTGCTAGCATTGCCACAGTCTGCCAGAGGAAATATTTCAGGAGCCCGGAGCTGGCACAGGGGATGGGGACATCGCTCCCCCACAGTGACTGTGCCAAGAGCTGCCAAAACTGCTGCAGCATTTCACTGAGGAATTAATGCCTTTTTCCCTCCCAGGCAATGTAATTGTCAGTTCTCAGTGTCTGCCACCCAGACAGGGAGAACGAATACCAGGCCATGCAGAAGAGCCATTGGAAAGGCTGACCTTGGACCGGTGTGCTCCCCAGGGGAGTGGGGCTTGCTGAGCACCCAGCGAAGCTGCAATAAAGCAAGGGGTTGGGCTCCAGCTTCTCACATCCAGCCCTTCATGAAACACGTGGTGGGGAAAATACCCTCTCATGAGCGCACAGGTTTCTCCAAATTGTAAAAGTCCGTCTATGAAATTCTTTTTCTGCATATTATAAAATCAGGCAGGGTCACTGAGAAGTAAAACAAAAGAAAAAAGGTACATTGAAGAATGGCATTACATGTATGAAAACATCTATTTCTGTCCATATGTNACAAACAGCATCACAATTGCCAAGGATGCTGGTGAAAGCAGCAGCAATGCTTCTGCAATGCCACCCAGTGTGGCCAGTAATGGTTTTCATCTCATAGACGTGCATTTAACTGCTGCAATGCCCTTTAAATCAATGTGTTAGGTACATGCATCAATATTTAATATTGAAAAGCAATATAAAAATGTGGCAATGTTGCACATAAATAAACACATTTAATTCAATACAGTTATACCACAGCTGAATTTGGCATCTGTATTGGCTTTTGCAATTAAAAACAGAAGTACAAATAACCCAGCTGCTGAAAGAAAGAGAAAAACCAAATATGTTGCCACGGGGAAAATATACCAAAAAACTGAAAGAATAACTGTATGAAGGGATAGGTTAGAACCTGAAATACAAAACACATATTTTTGTGTAGGCTACGCATTTGGAAAATACTCATGCAATGCTATGGCAGTATTTCCCTTACAGAAGATGTATGTTGAAGAGGGAAGGCAAAAGCCAGCTTGTGGTAAAGAGGGTGAATCTCAGCAATAACCAGGTTCACTGCAGTGAGATACACCTAGCAGTTTCGGGGCTTTTGCTTTAATAAGCCCGATGACCTTGGAGTTTTCATAAGCGCTTGTAAATCAGCTCCGCACTGTCTTTGTAGTATGAGGACAGACGGTGCATGCATCTATTACCCACATAATAAATGTCGGAAAAGCAGAATTCAAATTCGAACTGCAGCCAATTAAAACCAGACTGGAAGACGTGCCAGGGGACTGTGGAACAGCCGCAGCTCCCTGACAGTTACTGGGGAAACGTTTCACTTGTGGCCTGTGCTTTCAACTGTGGACCTATGTGCAATGCCCCCACAAGTTTCCAAAGCAAACACGCACTGTACGCTGGGCGTTTTCCCTGCCAGACTTCACCAAGGGCTGTGCTCGGAGGGAGCACAGACCACAGCAGCACGAGATCGTTTCTGGGCAAGACAGTCCCAGCCCACGAGTGCTTCCCATTTGCCTGGATGCTCAGCCCCGGGAGAGAAATCCTGTAAAAATCAGTTTGCACTGAGACAAAAACAACTCAAACCTTCTAAAATGCCTTACAGTCAACGTGTTCGGAAATAAACCTGAGGCTGTCTCTAGCTTCTCGTGCCCAATGTAACCCCTCATCACCCTCCTGCATCACTGCTCACCTTCACTTTCATGCTTAAAACTTGTGAGCAGGTTCCAGTTTTGAAACAGTGAATTACAGGGAGACAGAAAGCCTTTTCCTAGACAAGAAATCAAATATTCATATCCCACAGCTATATTTCAATTTGCTTCACACAAAGCTAATAACCCCTCAATGTAAGTCATACGCCCAGGTTTCCAATATCCCCTTTCCTTGCCCCATCCCCAGGCACCATGCAGTATTGGCAACCACAAACAGGTCAAATATTCCAGCTGCTCCATAATGCTTGGAAGTTAACTCACAAGAGGCACTGGGGTCTTTGCACTTTTTACTGGAACTTTTCCTTTGGAGATGCTGAAAGGTTCAGGGATTGACAAGAGTGGGATTGCAGAACTGAGCAGCAGCAAACATGAACTAATCAGTGAAGACAACACAGTAAGCAGCAATCTCTTTTAAGACTGGTTTAATCAAAATGAAAGATCTTCCCTGCTCCAGACATAACACTTGATCAAGATGGCATTGTGCATTTGGATCACATTAGGGTAAAGGATGGAACAGCTAGGGAGTAAGTGTCCTTTTCCCTATGGACATTCCATATCAGTGTCTCTTCTTTTACAGCTGTATTTTGCAATGTTCCAACCTGTGTTGCACAAGTTGCTTTTCTGAGGAAGGAAATAGCAGTGGACACAAACAGTATAGAAGCATCCCGAGGAACCAAGTTACTTATAATTTCAGATTTTTTGCCCCTTCATTATGATTCAATATTTCCCGGGAGACAGGCTACTGATGCCTTACCCTGTGGCGCAGGAGCAGAGATGTCTCATGATCAGTGACAGCTGCGAAAGTAAAATTTGCATCTCTTTCATTAACGGCAGCCAAGAGGAATTATGTACAAATGGATAAACGCACCCTCAGCCTGGTATTGGAGGCTAATATGTCATTGCTGTTTGCCTATATAATCTCCCACCTCCATAAAAGACCATCATACTCCCACATCTATATCCAGCTCCAGCAAAAGTTTTTCCACATTTGTAATGCTGGGCATTGCTCCTCAGCAGCTGGTAATAGGAAGTGAAATAAAGGAGCATCGACACCTGGGCAACGTAAAGAGGGTGGCCAGAAATAGCACCTGGAGGCTGATGAAAAAGGACAGCAAGCAGAGGATGAGTTGCCTTTCTGCAGTCTACTGCTGGGAGGAAGAGGGCATTACTCACTCACTGCCTCAGAGACAACTCAGTGCAAGTGTTATCTTCTCTATCCCCCAGAAAATTTTAAAATCTCCTTTGCTCAGGAATGAGCACTGGGCTTTGGCTGGACCGTGGTGGTGCCCCAGCACAGGGTTTCCCATCTTTGGCCTGTCCTAACTGAATTGGAGGACCAGAGCATTCACTATGAGACGAGAACAAAACCAGAAGAGATCTGGTGTCCACCCATGCACACCTGTGAGGCCAAGGCTCCAGTTTACCCAGGACTCTGGGCAGACAGACACTCCAGGAATGCTGTTTATTTGTCATCTGCAAAAATTGTTTTCACCCCCATCTCCACACCTTTCAGCAGCACTTTTGCTGTAAAAGCAAAGGCTGGTTCTGGTCCTGCTCTATTCCCAAAACTTCTCTGCCGGTTTAAGGACCCTGATGTGTGTCCTCTGATGCAGTCCCTTGCTGGAGCCACTGACAGTAGCAGCAGGCCTGAGACAGGGATGGTCCGCGTGGTCTCACCATGTCCACCATCATGGCATTACATTGGGACTGGCAGAGAAAGGAGGCGGTGAATGACACAAGAGGCTCTTGTCTTGAGGAGGTTCAAACAGCTGCTGGAGAATGAAGTTAGCACATTGCTGCAGAACCATGGGGGGCATTTTAGCACTGGCCATGTGAAAGTGATACCACTGTTTTCCCAAACCAAAGCTTGTTTTCATAACTTTTGCAGCTCCACATTGCCACACAAATAATGTCTTCATCCTGGGCTGAGAAGGAGGCCAGATACCTAGCCTCTTCCATGGGCCTCCTCCCCATACCAAGGACCATCATCCCCTCACGCACTCCACGGCATTTTGGACAAACTTCCCAGAGCAGTAACACCAGGCTTCCCACCATGGACAGGGATGGAGGTTTCCACTGACAAGTTTGCTGTGCTCAGTTATTGTTTCCATCAATGCGTTCACAGACCCAAAGTTACTGTATGTTTGTCCTGTCAAGTGCAGTGACCCACATTAACCTTTTTCATGCAAATCAAGCATCTACTTATTTCCCTCCTCATGTGCTGCCTTCAACAACAGATTGGTAATGAGGACAGTTAGACAGACAGATACCGTATGATTAGGCCTTAACCTCAAAGGGCACTGTTGTATCTGGCCCACTTTTCCTCCTTTTGTCTCTGTTCTTCGGGGTTGTCTTTCTCAAGGATAAAGAAAAAGGAAAGGAGACGCAGAAGAAAAGACTGTTTTCATGAAATCTGTCCCATTGCAGAGTTTTTATGCTTAGGCTCAGCTATAGGAGTAATTTCTGGTACTCACACACAAGGCTACAGTCACAGATAATTGCTTCATTTAGGCTTGACTACTACATCTTAACGATCTCCCAAACTGTGTCGTGCCATGGGGCCGCGATGCCTGGCACCTGTTGGCTGGACGTGCTTGAGCACACACTTTGGGAGTCTCATATTTAAAATACACCTTTGTCTCCAGAAAAGGGAAAAAAAAATCTTGCCTGACATAGCAATGAAGCCTCAGAAAGAATTTTTTTGGAGGAATAAGTGTCAGAGGGCAGAGGGAAGGTTAATGACATGTGTGAGGCAACAGAAGGAATTTTCCATTTTTCCCTAGTGATAGCTGGTCATTTGCACTGAAGCGAGCAAAAAAATTCAAAATGAATAAAGCATTAGATAGCAGACATTAAGGCAGAATTGCAGTGCTGGAGCAGAGTTGTCTGGAGAAATATAATACAAGTTAACTGATTGCTATCAGGGCAGAGCACTGATTCCTCACAAGATTTCTCTGTGTAGCACTGCCCCTTTCATTCATAGCTTGCCTAATTCAGCACTTTTATCAATGGGAAAACAGTCGCATACTCTCATTACTGTTATTTTAATGCACAGACTCTGGCAAGGGGGTGGGGGGAAAAGGAAGAACACTCGCTGCATAATCAGGCATGCTGTCTTTGTGCCAGCATGGGTGACGCACTGCCCTTCTTGCTGCTCATGGCTCATGTCTTCAGTAGTATCCACCGATCTCAAGGGCAGGGAATGACACCTGCACTGAATGTTTGGGGCTGAACCAGGCTGGGTCAAGGTGCAGGAGTTGCTGCCTCCCCAGCGTGGGCAATGCAAGACATCTCCTCTCCTGCCGCTCATTGCTGGACCCCCACCACGGGTCTGTGCGCCTACTGACCGCCAGCAGCACCCGCAGCCCGGATCCCACAGCCGTGCACAGCCAAATGCGTACAGCAGGTTCAAAGTGCCCCATACATTTAAGCACTTCACTGAACCAAGACCCACACGCCCACAGTAAATGTGGTCCCTCTACAGCCTGCATCTCATCACAGCAGCACACCTGATCCCACGTACTGCAAAACATTTCACTTACAGATTTACTTTAAAATGTAAGCTGAGAGCTTATACTTTCCCTGAGGGCAAGGAAGACAGTGAAAAACTAAATATACAGCTCAGTAACACAGAATAGTTAAGAAATATGAAGCTATGTTTGATGGGAATATATAATGGTTTGACACCTGTCACCGAAGTTTTATTATATCAGGAAAACAGGAGGAAGAACCATATACCAGGGAAGACCCTGAGGCTGGAAATACCTAAATCATACAGCTAAGTGGTTCACAAATACCACGTGTCTTTAATGCTGTCAACAAGAAGCCCAGGACTCACCTAAAATATGTGTTATTCAGAAATAACTCATGAAGTAATTTCTACAAATGATCTTTGTTCTCACAAGGAGTTTGTAACAACTGTTTGGCATTCAAAATTGTTTGCTTTGTTTCACCTGGCTAATGAACCCAAATCATTGCTTTGGTCATGGCAAGGTTTACAGTCAGATTGCTGGAGCAAATTCATTCATCTAATAATTTCAAAAACAGTTTCCCAATGCTGTTGCCATACGTTGGGCGCAATTTCTGCACATCTGCAGTACAGAGCATAACCTCTATTTTCAGAGCTGAACAGTGCTGCTTACAACCAGCAGGGAGAAATCACAGCAGCCCATCTCAAAGCCCCACAGCCTGGATGTCTCTGCCCTGACTCTGGGGACCTCCTCTCAATGGACCAGTGGAACTGCTGGATCCGGAGAGGGAAGATGGTGCTGCCAGTGCAAAGCCCAAGGGGTTGTGAGTTGCCCAGCTGAGCAGAGACCTGAAAGCTCATCATCTGGTCACAGAACAGGGGGGATAACTCACATTCCTGCTTTGTGTCCAGTTATCACCAAATAACAAGAAATCCCAAAGTGCAGAAGCTCAGGGGACGCTTGCCAGACCCATGGTTTGCAGCCGTAGGGTGTCTTGGGGCCAGGCGGAGAAACAGTGAGATACCGCTTAGATCTACCTGGCCTCCACAAGAGAGACCCAAACGTATCGGTAACAGATAGACTCTAATACTTCTTTGAGTGCCTTTGGTATTCATTTCATTGTCTATGTTTTGTAAAAGATCATGATGAAAAGCTCAGAAAGAAAAACTGAAAACAAACAAGTGACAGGTCATAAGAAAGAACTAAAGGAAGGCTGAAAGGAAAGCAGAGCAAGATTTTCTGTTTATTCTTCCACAAGCTTATATAAAGAATGGTGTACCTTAAATTGTGAGACAACTTCTTAAGAAACTCATTAGAAACAGAATGGTATTGGTTGAAAGAGACCTTTAAGATCGTCAAGTCCAACCATTGACAAAGCACTGACAAGTTACCATTAAACTATGTCCCTCAGCACCACATCTATACATCTTTTAAATACCACTAGGGATGGTGATTCAACCGCTTCCCTGGGCAACCTCTTCCAATGCTTGACAACCCTTTTGGTGAAGAAATTTTTCTAACATCCAATTTAAACCTCCCCTGATGCAACTTGAGGCTGTTTCCTCTTGTCCTATCACTTGTTACTTGGGAAAAGAGACCAAGTCCCACCTTGCTACAATCTTCTTTCAGGCAGTTGTAGAGAGTGACAAGGTCTCCCCTCAGCCTCCTTTTCTCCAGGCTAAACAACCCCACTTCCCTCAGCCACTCCTCATAAGACTTGTGCTCTAGAGCCCTCACCAGCTTTGTTGCNTGCATGGGGTTGTTGTGACCCAAGTGCAGGACCCAGCACTTGGCCCTGTTGAACCTCATATCATCAGCCTCGGCACATTGATCCAGCCTGTCCAGATTCCTTTTTAGAGCCATCCTACCCTCACACAGACCAACACTCTCACCAACTTGATGTCATCTGCAAACTTACTGAGGGTGCACTTGATCCCCTCATCCAGATCATTGATAAAGATACTAAAGAGAACAAGCCCATTACAAAGCTTAAGTTTAAAAAGGAGAATATTTCAATTATAATGACCTTCTTTGGAACAGCTTTGAAAATTACTGGAAAAAGGAGCTACACATTCCTCCACCATTATAGGAAAGAGCTTTGCAGGATCCAAAACAACAACTGAATGAAACTGCGAACAAAAATAGAAATTGCAGCTACATTTAAAGAGCCATGAGTTTTGGCAATCTTATAAGCTTTCTTTATTCGGTGCACACACCAGCTTCTCATTAAATGGGATAATAAAGAAAATTCTTTTCTGGACAGGTTAATTTATGACTGCCCATTTCAGGATCTTTTCATCTGTGTCTCAAAGCTCCTTCAATCATCGCTGAATAATGGATTAGGTGGACGTCTCACCCACTATGGCAATTCCCAAGCTCCTATTCCTACGAAGTATTTTAAAAACAAATGCAAACACAACTCAGATTCTGCCTAAATAAAATTATTTTTTTAAAATTGTATTTAATCTTTTCATATTTGTAACTCTGTACTCATCCAAGAAATTCTCCTTCCTTTGTCCTGAAAGGTTGTCCATCCCAGCATGTGGTTCCCTAACAAGGAGATTGTTTTCAAGATATTAGTCAACACTGAAATGTCCATTTCAACTGAAGCTACTCTAATAGCTTAACTAGATAATCGTATGGTAACTCACGTTATTATCGATGTAGTTTTTGCAAGATGCTTGCCGTGGTCATGTGAATGACAAGGGAGTGTGTGAGAGCATTCATTGTGCTTCAGTCTTCAGTTCTGGAGGAATTTGAAAAATGCTCAATAAAAAAAAAATCACACTTTCTTTGATACTTGAGAATTTAACACTGAACCCATGAAATTCTACTGGCAAAAAAGGGTAATGATCAGATTAGTTCGCCTGGAACAGAATGCCTGTATTAATGTATCCAATCACAAAGCAAAGCTCAAGCCGTATATATAGTCCTCTGTATAAAGCCCCTGTATAAAGCCTTCATGAACCACTGCCAGTGCTTCATTCAATACTTCTACCATATAAAGTATTAATTAGTGTTCTGCATATGTCAAATATTTAGAAGACCTTTTAACTTTTGCAGAATGCTATTTCTGTAGAGGTATAATTATCACAGAAAATATTGCGTACTTATTTTACTAAAAGCTTAGCATAGCTGGTTTCAAATTTCACAAAGTAAAACGCCCCAAAAGTCTATTTGAAGAAATGAGTGTTACTTTTAAAATGTAAAACTTCTCTCAGTTCTTATTCTTCTTGGCCTGAAGTATTTATAGATTAGTTTTGAAAAAAAAAATGAACCTTTATTTTCAGTTTCTGTTCTTGAGCTGGTAGTATATGGATTCTACACATTTCAAGCCATCCAGTTCCTCTTTATTCCTGAAGGTTACACCATAGCCATCATTTTTTCCCCCGTTAATGCTGTGGTGCAGAAGTTGTGCTGGTTTGGACAACAAGTGATGTACAGTTGTGACACCGAGCACTACCCATCTGCAGTGATGGTCCTCCTGGTGCCGGGGTCCACAAGAGCTTTGCCATTATCTGCTTCAGGGAGGTTCCAACTTCCATCATGCTGTGATAGCAGGGAAAATACAGCAACAGCGGTTGCTGGCGTGAGACCCCCAACACCATTAAAGGGTGTTGGAGGAGAGGGGAGAGAAGGGAATTTCCTTGAGAAAATTAATGACGTTCCTGCACTGCATATTATTATTTGCCACATACCTGTTGTAACTGTATGTACAAGTTGGTCATCAAGAATTTAAAGCTTTGCTCTACTTGCATGAGGCTGTGCATTTTGTGTGATGTCCATGAAGGGGAGCCTGAAAGGCAAGTTGTTTTCTACAGCAGCACAGATAGCAGTTAAGTTTGGGAACAGGGTTATATTTGCAATCAACTGACAAAGGGTCAGTTTGAAGTATGCTGGTGGTAAGTCCTAAGCTGCAACTGGCAAATGAGTTGTCTCTTATCTCAAGTGGTTGTTTCCTAATCCTTTGATTTATTTCTTAGGATGAAAAATCATCACTGATAAGACATTCGTTCCCAGAGCGGAGCTAACTAACTTGCACATCTGAAATGAAAACTTCATATTTGAGATTTTTAGCTATTAAAACATGGCACCTCTGCTTTTGCACCTGTGATGCTGGTGATGAAAAGGTATGTGCAGAAGAAAACTATTGGGATGGGTCACTGGTGGCAATGTGAGTGCCAGGGGCTTGTGGATGTGGACACTCAGTTGAAATGACTCAGAGAGAAGGGTGCCAGCCAGGACTATGAACGCTGCTGCGGCCAGCCGCTTCCAGCAGCTTTTGGGGAAAGACCTTCCCAGAGGTCAGTGCAAATGTTGGCCCAGGTGCAGCAGCCAGAGAGCAGAGGAGAGACGGAGTCACGGGGGCTCACTGTGACAGCACGGCACCACTGTCCTGTTACACCGCTCTCATACCGTTGGGCTACAAAGACAAATTGCGGGCAGAAGGGGCTGGCTTCCAGTTTGTGTGGAGGTCTCTGGTGAGGTTCAGCCAAGGTCGGTGCTGGGTTCACAAGTAATTGAGGGCATACTTTGTACAGAAATAGCTTAAATCAAAAAAACCCACCCCAATATCTGAAAATTATTTCCCAAATCGTTCCTGCCTGTCTAAAATAAATCCTTGAGGACTAATCTATGTAAGTCCACCTTTTGGCATCTCGGGCATCTCAGTTACATCCCATACATTTATCTCAAACTAAATACTGCTTGCAGTAAGCTAGTATTAGTCTGGTATGCTGGATGTAGAAAGCAGGCAGAGTGAGAATGACCTAAGGTTAAACATAAGTTCTATTTATAGATTTTCAAGTGATCAAGTTAATCTGCATGTACATCTTGAGTGTGACAGTCACTAGTAGGCCATAGAAGTTCAAACCAACCCCTTTAAAGCAGATAATACATTTCCTGGAAGGAGCAGAGAAGTGATTCTGCACACATCTATGAAGATAACAATAACTGCCGTAAGGCTTTACTGTAACTTGTCAAATATAAGGCACCATGCAAATGGAGCAGATCATGAAAGACATTCCAGCCTAGCTTCTAGCAAAGCTTGTGAATGGGTTCTTGCTAAGAAATGTGAAAATGCAGAAGATGGCAAAGTGACTAAAGCAGAAAGAGTGGATTACAATGCTATTCATAGTCATTCCCTTGGTGATAAATTAAGTAATTTTTTTTCAAGATTTGCACACAGCTGTATGATACCTTTCCATAATCCAAAAATTTCACATTTGCCTGCAATATAGTACTCCCTCTTTTAGCCAAGGGTAAAACTGGAGACTTGGCTCAGGCGCGCATAATTGTCTCTATGGGCACAGTTGTCTTAAAGTCTGGAATTAACCAAGTTTTTTTCCCAGCTATTTCTTATTACAGAACTGAAAAATAAGTAATACAAGGATGTGTGGGGGGGGAGGGGAGGTGTCTTGAGACAGGAGAAGTCCATTATGAATTTTTGTGCTATTATAATTTACTTCTGAATATCAGGCCAGTTAGAAAAATCTGATTTTACATGCACTAATACAAACAAACAATACACTCCTTGAAGAAGAAGTTGGAGTCCAGAGTTTGCTTCAGCAAACTATACAATTTGTCTATAATCAAGAAAGTATTTGTCTGGAAACACCTTATAGTCAAGCAGGGAAGTGGAAAGTGATTTCATTCCATCATACATTTGATCTCAGGCCTGATTACAGATTATGAAACTGAATTAGCAATTGAAACAGGCTAATCTTGCTCTATTCTCTCCTATTTTTTATTTTGCAGAAAATGATGCTGGCAATTCAAGGTCTCAAGCTTGCCAGTAGGCTAGACAGCATTTGTTTATGTCAATAATACTGTAGGCTGAGAAACACAGTGGTGTTCATGCATGCAACTTTAAGATCTTTGTACCATTTGTAGCCATCCAAGTACCATTTTAAATAATAATCTGAAAATTACGGTGACTGAGATTTCATTTTGGACAGCAGAAAATATGCTTTGGTAAGATGTACTTTGCAACAGACAGCAAGGAAGACTTAAGAATTCATCTTAGAACCAATGGCATATAAAATATATGCATTCATCCCACCACACTCAACATGGAAGACAAACCATCCTCTTCTCTGGTCCTGTATCACCTGCCTTATACAGCACCCAAGGGCAGACGTAGTCTGAATTCAATTGATCCACAGCAGAAACATGAAATCCCCTCTCCAAAGTGAAGGGGTCAGGCCATGATCCCTTTCCTTCCACCTGAAGCATCAGGTACCCCTTTTCTGTGGCTGGGGGACATGGTCTTTGCTCCCCAAGGCAGACTGCAAACCCACAGGCTCCACTAACAACACGATCCCTCAGCTGTGAATGTTTCACATTTCTCCTCTCCCTTTCATACCCTGCCTGGGGTGGGCCTGGGGTAGCTGGGATACCTGGAAACTGTTGTCTCAGAGCATCTCCAGGTCCATACAGACCTTTACTGCACCAGTTATGCTCAGGTGGTGTGTTCCCTCTTTCATCCTAAATCCCATGGAATAAAAACCTCACTTTGAAATGGAAGATGCTGCACTAGGTGAACAGTGACAGCAGTTGAAGACACTGTGCTGGGTAATGACTGGGTCCTGAGAACTAGAATAGGGAGAAAATGTTTACCTCAAAAAGAGCTCAATAGACACTAAATTACAGCCGTGGATCTGGCTTCTGGGCTTTGGTCAGCCAGCACCTCAATCTTTCTCACAGATGGGAGAATCAGTAAGATTTTACCTTCTGCAAATGTTACTTCTTGAGTGTTTCCAGAAATTTTGCTTTAACTGCCATCTTTCCAAATGCAAAATAGCTCACTTATGGCCAAAATCAGGCAGAAGCTTGCAAGACGAGAACATTGCACGCCACAACTGCTGTGCAGGACACAAAGTGCTCTGCGCTTTCTGATACAACACTGCTTGTCGCCAGTAGACACAGTTCATTCATTTGTGAATTCTGTAGACACATTCTCCTAGGCAAACCTTACTATGACAGGCTTTTTTCCCCCACCCTCCATGAGATTGCTTCCAGTGGGCCAGCAGTGATGTTCGCTGCCACAGCAATCAATCACAGCCACGGTCACTCATCTTTTTCCCACAGTGAGTTTTCAAAATATGTCCCTGAAGGGAATGTCTTCAAATAGCTTAGTCAGAATTTAATTTGGCAACCCACTTTTGGACATGGAGGACTTGAGTCAGCTAGTCTGCAATGACCCTGTTCCTACAGACTTCTTCACTTAAATAAAAATCATGTACATATGATGCTTGAGAGAATTACTTAGGCATGACGTGAGAACATCTCTCCTCATTTATCAGCAATCAGCTTGGCAAAGACCACAACTGATATTGCTGTTGGCTTACTTGCTGTCTCTGAAGTTAAAGCAGAAATTTAGGCCTTCATTTTTTGCTTTTGAAGTAATGGCATTGTAGAAAAGATGTTCCTTCCCTGGCAGAAGCACAGTATACCAATAGATCAATTTGTTTTCCTCAGAGGTTTCTGTTACACCTGATTGAAAATTGAATATTTACAGATAAAATATCTTTCTGCAGCAAAGGGAGGAGGGCCTTTGATGTTGGGGGCTTTTCTCCTCTGTTGTTATTCCCTACAACCCAGTAATACAAAGCTCACCACAGCCAAATCCAAACACTACAGCCAAGCACAAGCTGTTCTTTTGTTGCTGCTGTGCCCCTTGTATTTTGACCTGCGCTACCGCCCGGCACTGGAGTGCATATGCCCACACAACTGCTGCCATCTCCTGAGTCACCGGGAAATTAAAAACAAAGCTGTGACTCAGCAAAATGCCAACCAAACCAGAAAAGAATATAATATGCAACACAAAAGAGTAGACCTCAAGTAACTCAAAGCCCAAAGGACAATAAACATTGAAGAAAACCATCACTTTTCTACAGAAGGATATTCCTCATTAAAATGGCATCATCCATCACCAGCTGTTACAGCAGTTAAAATAAAAACAGCTACAAATACATCAATATCTCAGATGCTAATATTTCTTTCTTTCTTCCTACATGCACAACTAGTTTAAAATAGATAACTGTATTACTGCTTGATTTTTAAAATGTATTTTTCCTCCCAGCCCAAGATTTCTCTCTCTAAAAGCTTCTTAATGCTCAGGCTTCCTTTGACTCTGGCTTTGGTCAGCCTGTCAGCTACCCTGTGAAATTCACGACTTGGAGACTTCATCTCTTTCCTGACTTCATATGGCTTCTGGGTAGTGAGAGAGTTTTAGCCTTCCTCTTCTCTGGCCACGTAGTAAAGTAGGAGAGACCAAGGAGAGAGGGGACTCGTGCAGAGTGTGTGGTTTATCCGTCCTCTCACAGGCTGGTTAAGAAACCTCTGAGCCCGTAGCGAGCCTTGGAGCAAGCAAAGTGGAAACATTCATGACTGCGTTACTTGGGAAGCTTCATTTCTGAGGACGCTGCCGAAGCCAAAAGGGTTTCCAGGCACACCGGGAGGGTACCTGGCCAGACCAGCCTGGTGTTCCCAGCCATTAGCTTCTTCCCCATCTTCCTCTTACCAAAAGCAGGCCAGATCTCACCCCACGCAAAAAAAAAAAAAAACATGCAGACTCCCTCCCATGCACTACCTAATTAGTCTCAGCGGAGAATGAATCTCAAAATGTCAGCTCCTCCAAGTCATGCTGGCCTATACCAACTGAGGACCTGCCTTTTAAAGGCTCTCAAGGGCACATTAATTGTATCTGAGTGCGACATTCTCCATCACAGCTGCCTGTTCAAGGAGAGCTGTAGTGTAAGGTGAGAATGGGGAAGTTAGTGCAAAGCTGAAAACATTAAGTGCTTCAATGTCTAAACATTATGTTTTAGGATATTTCTATTTCAGCAGTACCCAAGTCAGGAGCTGGGAGCCCACTCTGAGACACGATTGTTTCCCACCCAGGTACAGAGAAGCCTGTAACACTGGGCAAGCAGCTCTTGCCTTTTTTCGCTGACTTTTGAGCTATTAGTTTTTGCTTAGAGTTTTGAGTAATGAACTCCAAGATGAGAGGAACTCCCTACCCTACCCAGAAAGAGCAAAAGAAAGCAAAAGCAAGAGGAAAACCTTTATGGGATTGTTCGTTTATTTTCAGGCACCCGTTTTCAGAATAAGACTCTTCTCTCAGACCTCTTCCATGCCACATCTTGGTGACACATAGTCTCTGTTTTGCACTGCAAGTGGCCATAGCCAGATGCCCAAGCCAAAAGCAATTGCTGAAAGCCACAGCTGGCCTCCAGTCCCTACTACCCTGCTGAGTCTCTTTGGATAACAGCTCTTCAGAGTCTGCCAGTCAGTCGTGCTTTGCCACTGACCATATGCAGAACCATGCGTCCTTTTGGATTGTCCTCAGAAGCATTAAATAAGGCCTCTGCTGCTGCCATCTTTTTTATAAAGCATACTCCTTGCCAGGAGCTGGTGCAGGCAATGATACATTTACTCTTGCATCTCGCACATTTCCAGCTGCCGACCAGCGCTAAGGTTTCTCTATAGCCTCTCCGAAACACAGGCAGCAGGGTGGAGCTCTGCTGTTCCTGTACCTCTCTCTGTTCATCGTCCAACTTGAGCAATAGGATGGTGGTAGGGAAAAGAAACCCACCCACCTCTGCACTAGGTCCCCACCTGCCTCAAGCTCAGGTGGCAATCATCTGCTTCTTGGTGTGCCCACAGCACAGCTGTTGTTTTACAACGGGAGAGGGACCTAAATAAAAATCCCAAACCCAGATCTGAATCCCCCAGAGACCATGGAGCATGCTGGTCTGGGGGCTTTCTCTTGTGATGCCAGCAAGGCTGAAGGTGCTCTGCTGCAAGCTGAAGCTACAAAGGTTGGCAAGACCCATCCTGCTTCTGAAATCAGAAGTTTCACCTTCTTGACTGGAGAAGTGAAGGTGATGATGAAATTTTTACAAAATGAAAGATAGATAGAGAGAGAGAGAGAGAGAGAGAGAGAGAGAGAAAGAAAGAAGGAACTTCAGTGCCCCAGGCAGCAGAGCTAAAACAGATGGTGAGATCTGCTGGGGGGGAGGTAACCACAAGGATTATAACAGCAAACCATGAGTCCTGACTACTATCAAATAACCACTGAAGCAGAAGGATCAGTCTAAAATCAAGTAACATACTGAACTAAGGCTGAAGTTTACAAAAGCAATTTTTAACACAGGCACAGCAACCATCAGGAAAGAAAAGAGGTGGGTAGGTAGTTTCAATGGGCTACATTTAAAAGGATTTTTGGTGCCAGCTTCCAGCAACCAGTTTAAAAAAAGCCTGAGACCTGTTACCTGACCAGCTCGTGGGAAATTAGCCTGGATAATGGTCCT
>VXBH01003138.1:225691-293585 GCA_013400035.1 Rynchops niger | reverse complement strand
CAAAACAAAACAAAAAAAAAAACCAACAAAGTGTGTGATCAGGGTCTATTATGACAATTGCAAGCAAAGAGAGTCCTACCATTAAGAGGTTTTCTCTCTCCCAAGCTTTCCTTGCCAGAGGGCTACGCACAGACCCTCATCTGTCAAAAGCCATGAGGGTGCATGGCTCTCTGTTGGTAACGTAGCAAGGCCCCACCATTACGCAAACAGAACATCCCCCTGCAATGCAAAAGAACTGTGTATTTCTTCTCCTTTTATCCCGTAGTAGTGCTATAGATCACTTATTTCCAAAAGACCACAAAGGTCACTTCAGCATTAGAGAATGTTTTAGAAAAGTTTGTTTGCCCAGCTGTGTAGCAGAAGCCCCACCACACGCCTTAGGGATAGCAACCAGCTCATTCAAAACCCATTGCACTGCAAAACTTTGCAATAAAGAGTTGACATATCAAACCTTGAACAAAGCACAGAAATCACTGCACGAAGACAAGGAGAGGGTAGTCCTGAGACAGGTAGTCCTGCAGTTAATCAATCTGACCCCAAACGATTACCAAATGACTGGCACCCTCTTCCTAGGTTTGGCTTCAGATGGAGCTAATCTGAGTGCAGAGCTTTGCATCAGGAGCAAAACTGATCTCACAAGAGCTGTTATTTTATCTAGACAACCAAGATGACTGCAGAGGACAGAGGCAAGGAAATGAGAAATGTTTCCTAAGGATCACATACTATATACAGGTACAGCAAAACACAATAAGCCATAAGTGATGATTCCTCATATCGGTGATTAATGGACCCGCTCACTTAGTTATTTGAGCAAGTCCATCGCCAGGGGTGGCCCTTATTGGTGGGAGAGACAGTATGGTGGCAGGAGATAGTATGGCGGCAGCTGGTTCTTTTCTCTTTCCCTTTTCCTTTCCCTTTTGTAATGATTCTACCACGCTACCTGTGATACCTACTATGGTACATTAACTCCTATTAGCTTCTCCATGCACATGGCCATGCATGACAGGCCTCATTAAAATATGCATATTTGGCACTGAAATCATCCTAGTTTGAGATCAATTTTTCCTAGTTCCATATCAAAGTTTTTGTCCAAAGAGTAGCTTCCCTTCAACAAGCCAGTAACTTTCTTAGAAATCCTGTACGTCAGCAAAAGGCTTTCCACATCTATAAGTACCGGCACAACAAACATTTAAAAGTTTATGCTGCACACAGTGGTATGTGATGAAGTCTGTGCCTCAGACTGTGGTAAAGTGTGAGCCTGTGTTAGCCTAAGGAAGTCGAGGGCAGGGCGTTATCAACGTTATAGCTATTTTGGCAGCACTTGTAACTGAAGTGTCAATGCAGAGAGGGAACCAGGTTCTGTCCCCTCTTCCCATCCCTCTGTCCTCATCAGCAGGTAAAGCCACAGGTATGCCAAAGACAGCCTGTTTATGGGCAGCGATGCCTCATGCCTTTCTACACCAACGACAGGGCACACTGCTTTTCCCCTGCTTCTGCTCTTGTAAAAAACATGGCTATGTGTCCGCCTGGAAAAAGCAACAACCCTAAATCCTTACAGAGAATTCTCACCCAGGAAAGAGTGGAAGATTGACATTAATCTTGCAGGTTAACACATACCACTTTGCCTTTATCACTGCAGTATCATGAAACTCGTGTAGAACTGAGTCCTCAGGAGAAAGACCTTGAGAGGCAGGATACTCCCATCCAGCAAGTTTGGGAGCTGAAATTCCTGACTTCCAGAGCATGAAAGCCTATGTGCAATTCTGTCTTATATCCACAGGTGTCAGTGAAAGACCGTCACTTCTGAGTTTTCTGGAGCAAAAAATCACAGTTGGACTGAGACACAGAAGTTCAACATAGCTGAACTCCAGGACCGTAGGCCTGTCACCTGGAAAGCATGCAATTTAAGAAGGACTTCAAAAGACACAGTTTCCTGGCACGCTCAGAAAACACCATTATTGAAATGAGGGTGGATGAACAAGTCAGAGGAGTAGTTCCCTTCCATAGCAATCTAAGCCTTTCCCTTGTGCCATAAAACCCTATGTGATTTCTCTTTATTCCTCGGGCAAGACACTTCCAGTTTCCCCATCATTGCCAGTAAGACGCTATTGCTGAGCTCCTACATCTGGGAGAAATTCAAAAATGTAGCAGTGCTTGGCGGGGGGGTGGGTGGGGGGGGAGGTGCAGTGTTGGAAAATAGAGTCAGTACTGCCTCTGCTGAAGATTGCTCTTGCAGCTGATGGTGCTTGCTGGCATCGGAGCAACTTGGTTTGAATTAAGTATTTAAGGAGTTGTAACGAGACTTGTTTTTTTGTTTTGTTTTGTTTTGTTTTTTTCCCCTCTAGCCAGCTTCCTATACAGCAAATATTGAAGAGAAAGAAACCGTAAATTCTGCAGGAGGTGGTAAATGCTGTGCAGCCTCACTTGTTAAAAGGATGACAGTGTTGAATTTTTATTTTTTACTTCAAGAGGTTTGCTAAAGGATTTCTGGACTCTGGTAAGGACTGAGTTAGGATTTATCGATTGTCCATAATTAGGGGAAACAAATAGTAGAGAATCCGTCAGCTACTGCTTGGTTTTGCAATCCATGAGTGTAAGCCAATCCCACAGCAGGCAAATGACACCTCTGTGTACACAGGAGGCATGTAATAAAAATAAATTATTTTGTGACAATATGGTGTCATTTATTTTGCATTCGTGTTTTGGAAAATTGCAAAGACATGCGTATCAATTGTATGCTACCTATTACCTGTGCATGCTTTTGGATATAAGAGAAATTAATTTCAAGTAACTTTCTGCTGTGCTCAGCTTCTGGTGCTTCTTTTTTCCAAATATCATGGTTCTTTTTAGGTAATGGTTTTATTGATATATGCCTGTGGATGTCTGCTGGAAGAAATCATACACAATGAGTTTGCACTTACTTGTTGCACATCGGTACTAATATGTATGCTCAGAGATGACAACACAGAGGTAAATTTGCTACAGTAGTACTGCCCAGAGGCTTTCTTCAGCAGTCTCCTAGAAATGCAATAATGATTATAACTACCTCCTAGAAATACCCAAATTATCTGGCACATATGTATCAGACAGAGGCTTTTTGTTATTTTTGAAAACAATGAAAGTACATTTCAGAACTCTGAAAGCATAATATCTCATGATAATAAAATAACAAAGGGAACAATAAAAATGACTGTTGCCAGCTTATTATTAATGGAGATGTTTGTTTGCACTAGGACTTCACCGTTGTGCACATATATCTTTTGATGAAAGTGTCCAGTGGCTATTCCTGGTGAGAAGGCCTTGTCCCTCACACTATGCCATAAATAAACCCAATCTTGCCTGAAATTCTTCAGAAAAAGCAATTCTTTGGAAAAGGAGCACTCTAGTGTCATCTCTTGGTGAAATGTGGGAAAAGCCACTGGGCACTTCAAGGGTTCTTTGCACTTTTGTTGAATACGCAAGTAATAAAATGGTACACTTTCATCTGAAGTCCCATGTTACTGTGGGGTTATCTGGCAAGTCATATGCTGCATACCTCTGTAGCGATAGAGGTGTGAGGGTATGTTTCCCTTATTTCAGCTCTTCAGAAATACCAAAACACCACCCACGCTCCATAACTTGGGCTGGATTTCCCGGTTTGACAGCCAGCTGTGCCATGGGCGCAGACGACTCATCTGGCCCCCCCCAGAGGGATGCTGTGCACCAGGATGGAGACACCCAACAGAGCCAGTGCTAGGGACAGGACAGTGCAGCTCCCGGGGCTCCATCCACCCCCGGAGGCTGTTTGGGCAGGGAGGTCCCTCCCGCTAACTACACCAGGTCCACTACACAGCTTCAGCCACCATTTTATGGTGGGCGACCACTTTTTCCGACCACAGCCAGGCCTGTAAATACTATTGCTGTCTCTGCTTTCCTCATAACCCTGCAGGTGACAAGGGTTGTGTGTCACAAGGGTAACAAGGTGTGCCAGCTGAAGGGTCCTCTCCAGGCCTGGAGAACACTTACAGATTTTATAGAATGCTTGTGGTTTTCTGTAAAAAGTGCGAGGCCTGTGCATGAAAACATCACAAACGTAATGTCTGGAAGTGCAGGCTGGCCTGCGAACAGATCTGTAACATAAACCAGCACCAGCATTTTGTGCCCGTGGTCAAAACTCCAGAGGCAGGGCAGGGCTGTACTATCGCTGAGCTGGGATGTGCTCAGGGAAGAAGGAGACACATACCCTAAATGATGTCTTTGCCATGGGGTTAGGAGCAGGGTCCCATTGGGATGCAGAAGAACAGGCAAAGAGGGAAACATCTGCATGGGAATGTGAGTTTAAAGAGGACACGGGTCTCGTAGACTTAATGGACAGAGTTTCAGAGCTACACTTTCCTAGCAGCCTTTTCCAAAGGCTACGGTGGCTACTTTATTACTAGTCAGCTTCTGAAGGAATAAACGAATATGCAATTTATTCTCCAAGGTGTAGAATTCATGTGCATAGAATTCAGTAGCCTAATTACAGATTTTACTGACTCTTTCAATTTTTTACCCCAGCGTTTTCCAACCTTTGTGTATCAGGCTCTGCTCATTTTTTCAACGCGGCTCAGAACCAAAGTTACGTGGGGCCTCTTTGACTACTAGAACATTATGGGGTGGATGGCATGATGCTTGAAGAGAAAAAGCTCTTCTTAGCATGGCACACAGCTAGTCAGGAGAAGATTTCTGTCTTGCAAAAAGAACTGAGTTACTATTGCCAGCAAGATGTAAAAATTTTGAGGGAGGACTGTTGATCATACAGGAATGAGATTATGGTGATGAGCCATCTTACACTCTGCGAAAGAACGCAATAGAAAGGTGGAGGTTTGTCACCATAGAGCTCCCTTTTCCTATACCATGCTGCCCTCTCCTTGCACATCGACATGCCAGTTTATGTGACTCAAACCTAACGCTGCAGTGCTCCTCCCTCCAGGTGGCGTTTTGTCTGTCTTTCAAAGCAGCCCTCGATGAAGATATAAATTACTACGATTTTACTAGCCTCTATCGCTTCATCAACAAAACAAAAACATGCCCTCTTGTGTGCCCCAAAGCATTTTTGAGAATTTTGACACCCTGACAGACTTTTTGGGGATGGTCAAAGCGAAGATCTACTTGCCTCATGGGCTCTTTTTCCCCTGACAGTCAATGGCAAGCTATCTTTTCCCTTATGCTACTCTTGTGCTGAAACCTGCCAGGTCCCCTGCACCCAGTGATGAAGGAAGAGCCTATGTGGACACCTGGTGTTCCTGGGAACTGAACAAGGCTCTGCACAGGGCTACAGGCAAGTCTTTGCAAGGCTTTGCATGGAGGGGTAGCAGTGTCTTCTCAGATTGCATAGAACTGCACCTCTGCCAGAATTAGGAAGCATCAGGCTACCCAGCCTGGGGCACAGATGATAGCAAAAATAGCTAAATATGTTGAAGATTATGGGCAGAAAGAAGATGTCTCTTTGTGGGCTGAACATATTAAGAAAAACCCTGCCAAATGCCAAATTAAAAAAACGTTTTTAAATCCTCTGTGGGGGAAATTTGAACAGAGATGCAACCTCCCCAACACCACCGTTGCAAGAGAACCATATGAGTTGCTCTTTTCTCTGGCTTATGATGTGTGCTCATGTCCTTTTTTTGATGCAGATCATATGAATGAGCTCCATGTGCTCTCTCACACAGCATCCATTCTCGAAATGGGGCTGTAGTTACTTGGCTGGTGTTTACTCATCACCATGTGGCCCACATACAGGGGCACAAGATCTGTATCTTCAAGTTGAAAGGGTTCTTAGCATAACTGCAGCTAAAAGTGTCGTTATTTACACACCCAAAACCAACAAAGTCCAGCAGCTGTCCCAGAAACAGATTTTCCCAGTTGCTGACATTACTGCTGATGGTGTGGTGAGCACTTTCATGCCCAACTGGTCCATAGCTCAACAACAATGTGCAAAGGGAGTTCCTCCACCACCACCTGGCCTCTCCATCTGACACTCACCTTCAGATATAGTTTGCCATTCACAGGCCTGTTGGCTGTTTCTTCTTGTTCATGAGGTCCTTTTTGGGAACACCTTAGGGTCTTTATGTTGTTCGAATAAATAGTCCACTATTAGGTCTATCCCCAACCCGTAGTGTGAAGTCACACAACCCAACTCACAGCTTTTCCCAAAATCTCATTTCAGATTCAGTTTGTACGAAGTGAGTGGGATAAAAGCTGATGAGATTCAACTGTAGCATTGGTCAGCTCCAGTCCTAAGGCTCTGCAGGCACCCAAGGACAGCAAATTGATTTTTCATCTTTTCTCTTACAAGGATGTTAGTGGAGACTAGATCCTATGTGGACCTGGAGTTTATAATACAGGGAATTTTTCAAGAGGACTATTACAAAAGGCCTGAGCCAAAGCCTGCTCAGTTAACAAGAGTCTTTCCTTGCATCGTAGAGATTTGAAAAACAGCATCCTCACGAATATCCTAAGTAACAGCAATACTATGAATCATATACTTTTAATGTATCGCTAATATCTGTCTCTTTTTACGCTGAGGAACTTGGCCAAGAGAGCACAAACAGGATCTTTACCAGCTGAAATATGCAGAAAGTCATCCACGGAGAGGGGGGAAATAAAAAAAAATATCTACCATGTAGACGAAGAGCTTGGACATGGACACATTTTGTAACAGTCATATACTAAGATTTCTCAAAAACATATGTACAACTTAGTATCCCAAACATCATCTGCCTAATTATTGTGAACTAAAGGGAAAGCAAAATTCAGACCTTTTAAATCTTAGCTTTGTTCTTTTCCATTTTATTTAATTGGCATGTGGAATTTTTCTCTTTATCCGTTTTTTTTTTGGCTATTTTATATCTTGCTTTATAAACCATTCCTAAGGCCAGCCTCCAGCTGGTTTCATCTCCCATCCCACCCACTTGCCTTCTCTGTGTGACTTGAGTATTCATTCTCCTTTGCAGCTAATGAACATCAATATTTTTTTCGTGCAAAGTCTGCATTTTACTGCTACCAATAATCATAGAATCACATAGAATCTAGATCCAAACCCCCTGCCCTGGGCAGGGACACCTCCCACTAGACCAGGCTGCTCAAAGCCCCATCCAGCCTGGCCTCGGGCATCCACAACTAATCCAATATCATGGATTCAACCTCAGGTAAAAAAAAACTCCTCTTGGGCAGTAACAGTGTCAGCTTTGCTTTCAGTACATGGCATGTGCTTTTCTGCAGTCCCAAAGAGTAAGAAAGTGGAAGAGAGCTCCAACTTAGATAACCTGTATTTTAGGACTATCGGCTACAAATGCAGCTCTCGGACTGTGATCGTGTCGTTCTCAGTTATGAACTACATGCAGCTAAGGTCTTTTATCCTGTATTTAGTCCACCATCTCTTATGCTCGTGGGTATTTTTTTCACCTCATGTTTGTGCAGTGTCTCACACTATTTCCATGAGGCCAGAGTTATCAGGTGTGAAACCACACAGGGTGAAAAGCTTCCAGCACTATATGGAAATATGTGTTGAGAAAGGACAATTTCAGGTTAGTGGGGAAGGTAGAGACTGAAAAGTTTTCAGGAGTTTTTATTTTTCTTAAGAATATTATAATCTTTCCAGGCTACTATTTAAGAAATGATGACTAGGAAAGTGAGCTGAAACACTTAAAATGGACATACACTTCTATAAACAATATGAAACAATTTCATTCTTAATTTATTTCACTTACTGAAGAAGATAAAATACTCCCATGATCATGTTTTTCCCAAGCCATGGCTTGAGGCACAATAAAACCGTTTCCTTTTTTTTTTGCCTTGATCTGGAGCATTTAGTTTAATTTCCACATTGTTAAGAACAAAATCTTAATTAAAGTGAGAAATCTGTTGGGAGGGGGGAGTTTGGTTTACAAAGCTATATCCTGCATACCAATGAGTAGTTAGACTGCACTAGTTACAGTGGTTTGCCTTTACCACTGAAAGATGACTTGCTTTCATCAGATAAATATGCAAACAGAGCACAGCAGAGCCTTAACATTAAAGTTGTCACTAGCAGCTCAAGATGTTTTAAGTTACATCAAAGGAAATATCTATCTCACACAGTGAGATCACAAGTTGCACAGTCCAAAGCCTGGCTTTGTTATTGCACAGCTCGGGGTAGGGGGAAGGGAATCATTACAGTTGCATTACAAGAAAGTAACAACACAAAATTTATTTATTTCTCTTCTAGTCTGACCCTACCCCAGGAAAAAGAACTAAACAGCAACAAATGTTTTTTGAAAAGACTATGTTTCATTCAGTGATAATGTGTGAATGATGGAATATAGCAGAATTAAATTTAAGGTGTGAAAAAGGAGGCTTGTTGGACCAGGGACCCGTGATGAGTGTGTATGTACACAAACGGACCCCTCCCCATCATTTGTGGTACATAACCAACTTAGGGGAGTCCAGAAATACAACCTCCTTTTCCCACGGCAGGGTTGAGGCATGGGGAAGTAACAGGTTTCTCAGAGTCACAAGAAGCTGGACAGTCCCCGGTTCTGGTGTGTGCTCAGAAACACACCTTCCAGGTGCGTTATGGTTGTTTTATCATGAGAATCAGGTAGGTCTGGTGTGGCGTGCCTGCCCCTGAGTACTTTGAACCACTGGAAACAAGAAGGCAGAAACACAGCTGTCTCCATAAGTGGTGGTTGCTGTGCAAAGAGAGCAGAAGGAACTCACATAAAAATGAGGGGAAAGAGAAGAAAGGAAGAAATACATAAACAGGAAGGAGAGGGAGGGACGTAAGAGACAAAAGGCCTCAATCAGCAAAGCAGATAAGGAGAAAGGCACTTCCTTCTAAAGGTAGTAACTAGCCCATATTTCACGAAATACGTGCCAAGGGTTAGTTTTTTACAGAAGATGTTCACAGCCTTCAACAAAGCACACACCAGCTACTGTGCAGTCTACAGCCTCCTCCTTTTGGTGGGAGGTGGGGTATCCAACCTGCCTCCAGGCAGGTTTGAGCTGGAGGTGGAAGGGAGTATCTGGATGCTCGTCCTTGTGGACTGCAGCTGTGAGATCTGCAGGTTAGCTCAGGACATCAGGTGTGTTTATCTTGCCAGCTCCACACTTTTATTACTCACTAGAAATGCTGCCAAACCTGAAGCAGCATACTGATCGCATGGTTTGTCTTACACATTGTTAATAATGGACTTACAGAAGTAGGTTATTATGATAATAATAAAAAAATTTAAAAAAAAAGGTTTCTATGGGCAGCTGTATTGATGATGATATGGTAGTCCTCTGAATTCCCTTCTCTTCCCTTCCCACTTACTTAGCCCACCTGCTCACTTTGGTGGCTTCTGGGATTTGCACTCACACCTGGTTATTGTATACTTTGATTCAAGGAGTTGCCTTACAGAGAGAAGCAACTAGCGAGACTCAGTGCAAACTTGTACGGCACTTCAAACTATGCTGAGTTCAACATTGATTTTTAATGAAAGATAAGTAACATTCATGGACACCTCTGCAGCAACCAGAGGTTAGTCTATTTTATTTTTTGGTAAAAACCAAATGAGCAAGTGACCTTTGTGAGATGACTTGGAGGATCCAAATCCAACTCCCATCAGGCAGATATACAAAAGTTCGTCACCACTGCTAATCATCCCATGTTCGTAGCACACCCCTCTCTGCAATTCTGCAGAGAGTAACATAGAAACCAACAGGTTTTCTCTATGTTCAAAAAAAATTATGCAAAGCTCTGCTTTTTCAGCAAGTGAATCGTGATAATTTTTGGAAGAACCGCCTCCTAAACTAGTCTTTCACAGAGACTAGAAGATCATTTTGAGAGACAAGCGATAGCTTTTTCCAGTAGGCTTCATAATTGCAAAATAATATCTCCTTTCCTCCACGCATCACTAGGGTGGTTTTTCCCATTTTTTGGAGACTGGACTTAACAATGGTACCTGTGGGTCTTAAGAACCACACCACAGACTCACAGAATAACTGAAGCTGGAAGGGCTTCTTGTTCAACCCTCCTGCCCAGAGCAGCGTCAGTGTCTCTAGGCAGCCTGTGTCAGTGTTTGATCACCCTTGGGGCGTTACAGTGTTTTCTTGTGTTCAGACAGAATTTCATCTGTTACAGTTTGTGTCCTTTGCCTCTTGCCTTTTCACTACACACCACTGAGAAGAGCTGGGCTCCATTGTCTTCATTCTCTCCCATCAAGTATTTATACACATCAATAAGATCCCCCTGAGCACTCTCTTCTCCAAGATTAACGCTCACAGCCCTCTCAGCCTCGTAAGACAGGTGCTACAATCCCTTGGCGATCTTCATAGCCCTTTGCTGGACTCATTCCAGGCATCTCAAAGATTGCATGTGCCCTGCTATGTTGCTCCTCCAGCACGTATCTGGGTGGTTCATGTCCCCCAAGAGAACCAGGTCCTGCAAATGTGAGGCTTCTTGCATGTCTCTGAAGAAGAACTCATGTACATGTTCTTCTTGAACAGGAGGTCTATAGCAGACACCCACCACAACATCACTCAGGTTGGTCTGCCTGCTTGACCCGTATACTCTTCACTGGCCTCTGACTCAGCCCAAGGCAGAGCTCCACGCATTGCTGCTCCCTGCTCACATAAAGGGAAGCTCCCCCTCCTCACCTTCCCAGCCTCTCTTTCTTCAAGAACAACTATCCATGCACTGTGGTCCTTTATAATCCCCACACTGCAAGAATTAGCGTAGAGGCCTTTTGGGGAGGCACCCAAGTGTGCTGATTACCCAGAAAGGCCACGAGTGTGCTCCCTATAAAGCTGTTCCCCAGGTACTTCCTTCTTTATATGCCTCTGCTTGAGGTGATTCCAGTGTTCATTCTGTTTAAAGCCTACAACTTAGTACACTGAGATAATAGAAGTTTAATAAATTGGATTTAACAGATGTTCCCTGGTTTGTTTAGACTTCTTCCAGCTTGTATTCACATCATGTATTTCTGTGGTACCCATGATGACGTTCTCCACAGCCATCTATTCCTACTATATTTTACAAAAGGTGTTGAGCATGAAGTGAACAGCAGTCTCACCACGTTACATCTTTTCTGTGTTCAGTTCATTCCTCTGAAGAGATCTCTCAAAACCTACAAAGCACTCAGAACGTGCCCCAGCACTAGGTCTGAGCAATGACTGACCATCCTCTCTGTGCTCCAGCCACTCCTTTCCACCTGTCTTGTCAGTGTCAGTGTGAGCCAGAGCTGGGAACTCATTCAGCTGTAAAATTACTCAAGGAAACAGGTTATTCTGAGCAGGATCCATTCCCCAGCCTCCCCCAGGTAAGAGCTGTGCGAGTGCTGGTGCCTCAACATGTAGCACAGATCAGTGGTGGAGTCAGCTAATGCTCACGTTGCCACTGGAAAGCCATGTGTGAAACCAGATCATCACACTCGGCAGCAGAGCTGCTTCACTAGTTATTCTTCAGCTGGCTCAGCTCACTAATTAGTTTCTGTTTTGCGTGAATAGATGTGCTGGCATGCTGGAGAGGGTGAAGGGGGGCAGGGGCGGCAGTGAGCAGCCAGAGACTTGGGAACCAGCAACTCCTCAACATGCCTCTGCATTCACAGACACACATTGCCAAAAAAAAATCTTCCCAAATCTTGGCTGAAAGCAGATTTTTTAATAGCCTGCACCTCAATTCCCAAATCCCTAAGTGTTGTCAATCCCCAAAAGAGTATCCATATTTATCTTTTATATCATAGAGATCTTTGTGTTAAAAAAAAATTTTTGCATCTTTTATTTGTCATGAAAGGGGATTTTCCCTCTGTTTGAAATGCAAATGCTTTCTTTTACTCATGTGTTAAAAGTGTTACTTTTAACACTTTTGCTTGTAAGTCTTAAACAGATAAGAATAGAAAGCTTTCATTTCTGACAGTTTTTTACAAGAGAGGGTGCATTTGTACTGGGCCCAGCATGCATAAATTTGATTAGCATGTAATTTGCTAATTTCTTCACATCCTTTTTGTTTCCAGAACCAGGAGAAATAGAAATGTAGTTTTTAATAACTCCCAAATTTGTCACTTGATTGTGATTTCAAAATCTAGAGTATTAGGTGTAGTTTTAGTGATGAGACTGTACTGAGGGCTTTACCTCTTCACTCTTATTTCCTAATTCACTCAATAAATTGAACAGTTTTATGCAATTGACTGTGATGATTGCAAGCTTCTCTGGTGGGAGTGGCTATTAAAAAAATGCTAAATAACTTACTGGTTTTAAAGTATTTCATATTTTCATTATTTTGATACAATAGCGATGTAATTTCAAGCTATAGTGCATTTAAATGCCATGGTTTGATCTCCTTCCATGATGTGGATGGATGGCTTGCAAACAACTGTCCATATCCTTGCTCTCAAAGTTGGCCTTACATCAAAACAGGATTTTAGAGAACAGTGGCTCATGGGAACCTAAACAGTTACTGAATGACAGCAATCTTCTGAGGTATCTTTTAGCCAGTAAAGATAGATACTGATCTGGTCTTCTGCAATGAACAAGAAGTATTGACCAATGGCATGATTTGGGGGAGTGAAATATTATTAAAATACTGAATTTTTAATACAATCTTATGCCCCCCACTCTAAGATCTATATAGGAGTCTTTCAGTTTATGTGCAGACACTCTACTTCTAAGGATAATGAGTAATTTCAAAGCAGTTCTCGTTTTCTTCTTAGAAACACTGAAGTTTGTTTTCAATTAAACAGTATCATTTGCTGAACATCACAAGTCTGAAAAATAATAGCAGAGTTAAAAAGCTGTTTATGGGAAAAGAATTCTTTACATGTTGGGGTGGTTTGTACCTAAGAATTCAAAGAAAAGAGCAAAGTTTGCAACAGCCAAACCCTGTAAATATCCTAGGCGTACTTTCTGTAATGTTTTTCATTACATTGATAATTCACAGATTGTCTTTGCTGGCCTCAGCATTTCCTGCGGAAATGACCCAGAAGAAATTCAGAAAAGGAGATTAAATGAAGCTGAAGAGAAAGCAAATTGCAAAGGAAGAAGATACCGAAGAATTTGAGAACAGGAGACCATACCAACTTCTGGCAATATGCAGACTCAAGGGATAGGAATAAAAGGAAGCGGCATTCCCTTTTTCAGTAAGTAAGGAACTCCAGTAAGTTCCCGTTTTCCTGAACTTCAATAAGTTCAGGAAACTGAACTGCAAGCAGATAGGATTGAGACAACTAGAAAGGTGGAAAATAGTGAAAAGTCTTGAAAAAATACAAGTATTGGATACTTTCTCCCTCTACAATATAGCTGTCTTCATTAAACAAATAACATACTGTAAAGGAGGGACAGTCTGCAATGTTTCCAAAGTGAGATGGCTTATAATAAACTAGCTGATCAGCTTAAAAATGATAAACCTACATACACATACTGCTTTATACTAATGGAAATACTACACAACATATCGTAACATGCCTAAGATTTGTTTAAATGTTTCAGCTAATGAATGTGGACAGCAGACCCTTACATCACATGATTTCAAACAAATAAAAGGTGGCATTCTGCAATTTGAATAAATTTGGAAAAAATACTGCTAGCTTCCTCTCTGCACCAGTAGGCATCAGTCCTCGTGAGAAAATCATTATGCTAAGCACTGTTAGACAAGAGGTTGCTGGTAGAAAGGAGAGCAATATGAGTTAAATATCTTGTTGTATCTCATGGTTGCCATGATAAATAATGGCAAATATGCTCAAAGTACTAGGTACTAGATTACTGCCTTTTAGGCAATGCCAAAGAAAGGAAAGACTTAGATCAGAAGGCACCCATGGAAGTCACACAGTGCAAGTAAGAAGTCACCTTCTGCTCCAGGCAAGGCTAGGTGAAGTTGACAAATTTTCAAAATCTGAAAGGATAGAGATTGTGCAGTCTCTCTGAGCCTCTGTCCCGGTCTAGCACAACTCCCATGCTTCCTTATTGCAACTTCTACCTATTGGGCTGTTGTTTTTTTTTTTCCCTTTCCATTTCATTTCTGAGAAAAAATTGTCTCTTTCTTCTTCTTAAGCTCCCTCCAGGTGGGGGGAGGCTGCTTCAGTTTCCCCACCTCATCCTGCTCTCACTGGGCTGAACAAGCAGCTGCAAGGTGAGCCAGATCAGAGTGAAAGGAGAGAAAAAATAGTTCCCTGCTCTGGTTCACCCTGTGGCCATTTGAACAAGAGTGCAGGATCAAATGGGAAGGAAGGGAAAAGGAAGCTGGGAAGGACATAGGGCAGTGACCATGAGCTGGGAGGCATTCGCATAATCCCGTGGGTGGTGCTTTACCCAGACTGAAGAGCTACAGCATTATTCCAGAAGCTAAATTACTTCTGCACAATGTTTAATAGGAACTGCGGAGTGAATACACAGGACTTCAATTCTGCTTCTCCTTCAAGGTCAGGTTATTGATGGCTTTGAAGGGTACACATCCCTGAAAAATCAAGGGGCTTGGTCTGGACAGAAGAACCAGTTCTGGCTTCATGCAGTAGGGAAAATATAAAGACAGTGCTCAACAGCTGCACTTTTAGAGGAGAAACCTCTGAAGTTGTACTTTCAATAGCTTTTGGTGTAATTCACACAAACTAATGGATTCAGTGATTGGGATGTCATAGTAAAGGCAACACATATCAGGAGCATGGGACATCCTACTTACGAGACCTAGCATGGATCAGGAGGATTGAAACGGTGGTCACTGATGGACATGGGTGCTAGCTCGGATTGGCGTCTGGGAAGAGGGAGCTGGGGAGGCAGCTCGTAACAAGTTAGCTGGGAAAACGAAGCATTAGCCGTCAAGCTAACACAAGGTGTCCTGCAGGTGTATGGCTGTGGGCTCAAATTTTTTCTTTCTCCAGAGAACAAATGATCAACAACAGAAGTGAATTAGCTTGCTGACACCATGAACTGGAGACCAGGTTCAACTTAAACTTTGCAGGTAAAATACCTCTGAAAAGCCTTTCAGGCTTTCCTGCTTTGGAGGCAACATGCTGGGAAGGAAAGAGGAAGACAGACATTATTTCTCTCAAGTCAACACCATTGTTTTAGTTAAGAGTTTGCTGTATGAGTTCACATAGCAGTAAACTGTGGTTCAGGTTCATCTGCTAATATCAATAGGCAAACTTAATCCTTAAAGGGTTTATATCCTCCTCTTGTGGAAGCATGTTTATGCAAAGTGTCTTGGAAATACATCAGAGGGAAACTATTCACTGCGGATTTCCCTCTTCTAAGCCTAGTCGTTTCCAGGCTAAGGTTCTTCCTGGTTATTTTGAATACATTTTTTCTTGTGCTTCCGCTGCTAATAATTTTAATAGTTCTTTTTCCTCCCTTGGTGTTCACTTGTTGATGTGTTTGTAGACAATAACCATATTGCCTCTCAGCTTTCATTTTGGCAAGTACAACATGTCCAGCACTTTCAGTTGCTTCCTGTACAACAGGCTGTTGATTCACCTGTTTACTTCATAGAGCTTTTGTGCATTTGCTACAGGCTCAAAGGATCCTTGACCAGGATAACGTAAATTGTGCATGGCATAATTGTCTTTGAGTATGGATATTAACACTGCTCCACCTCCGCATCTTTCCTGATGCCTCCTATGGTCATATCTGTGTTACAGCTGCATTGTGAGCCATGATTGTAATCAGCAGAACTGCAGATTTATTCCCTCCCCTTGTGTGAAGCCATAAATGTTCTCTGTGAAGTGTTTTTCTTTCTCCTGTTGGTTCCTAGGAACTTGAGTCAGTCCAATAAAATACACATTGCCTGCCTCTTTTGCTCCTTACTAAGAACATACTTGATATTGTTTGCGTTTACTCTTCATTCCTCTTAAGTCCTAATTCAAGGTGGAGTTGCTGTTTGATTCATCCAGACTTTATTCTGATTAAGCTGTTTCCCAAAGAAAAGGTTCCTTTTCCTTTATTCCTCCTTTTTTTCCAATTTTCTGCTAACTTGCTACTTTTTTCATGTGCCTTCCCTTACTTGTGTTTTCAATCAAAAGCAATGGGTTTCTTAGATTCTTATACTATTCATATATGGGAGGGCATCTTCAAATCATGACAATCAATGCCAGTACAGTATTCCATATCAGCCTGCAAGGAGAATGGAGATCCATCCGGGAAGCATGAAATTAGCTTTTGCAATTGGACTATCAAGCTCTTCATGCACCTGCTGGTGGCACATTTCAGATCCTAACAAACATTTCTCCTTGAATCATCAGGGGAATATCAGTCTCCTGCACTCCACTTTCCCATGCAGCAGCCCGCTAGATATAGGCCTCCTTGCTTCGCGCATTAATGAGCAGTGTTGTGTAGGTTCTGCCTGTCCGTATCAGCAGTTCTGGTTTCTGAACTGAAAAAAGAAGAGCACTAGGGCCCTGCTGGTGCTCTGCTGATGTTCTTAGGTCTGCTCAGCAAAATGCAGAGCTTCATCTCTAGCGTCCATCTACTCCATATTACTCTGGCCTCTCTTTTTTTTTTTTTCCCCCTGAGTATGGCTGACAAATTCTCCCTCAGGCATGCCTGCTCATTTCCACAAAAGTGTGAAAATTTCACACAGTGGAAGCTTAATACATGTTACAGGCTTTAGCTTTTTTCCACATGTTTCCCCAGCCACCGCACAATTGTGCTAACTGCTTAAGCCACTGCGCTTATGTCTTCTTTTTTTTTNNNNTTTTTTTTTTTTTTCTGTATTTTCTTTTGATTTTGCGTTTTCTTGTGATTTCTACCTCCCTCATTTGCTTTAGCAAAACAGGTATTCTGTGAGTGATGAAAATCTGATTCTTTAAAAACTTAATGCATGAATGATGGACTGTTGAGGCTTCCTCAAGTTCTGAGTAACTCATTTGGCTCAAATAAGAGATCAGTAAACTATTGCAAATACCAAAGCATGCACTGCTGTCACAGAAACAAATAGAGATATTTGTCTTTTCTTATACCAGGTTCACTCCTGAAAATAATTACTAAAAATTATTTGAAGTCTTTGCTAGCTGGGACCATTTGTTAATTTTGTGTAAAAGTCTGCCACAGGGTATTTCCTCTGAACTATAGCAGGGCTTTTGTATCTTTCCCACTTAAAATTCTGCAAAGTTACACCTATAACAATTAAACTCTAACTACCTGTTAGTGTCCAATACTTGATTGAAGAGCTTAGCCAACCTACTGGAATGACGTCAAATAAGAAGAGTTTCAGGAGGTTCAATCTAATTACATTATAATATTTAACCATAATTGAAAGCAAATAGGACCTCTTGTTTTAATATTAAACCTTCCAGCATATCCAAACACCTAGATGTAAGCTTTTTGTGCTTTGTCAGAACACGAGCTACCAGCAATTCCTTCAAAGTTCACTTTGAATCTGTTTAGAACAAAACTGATGAAGTCTTACAGCCAAGCCTGAAGAACCCATTTTGCTCCTGCTGCCAATGGCAAATAGGCATCAGTGCCTACAGGACTGTGCTTAAGTGCCTTCCTCACCATAAAACTAAAGATATCAAGTGTCCAGGGTAGTCCCCACCTTTCCTGGAGGCATTTATATGGGCAATGTCTTATGCCATATGTTTGCACGCTTATCTGAGCCCTATTTGGAAATATCTATAGAAGGTATATGTCTTGCTTTGACGCCTTGAATTAAAGCATATTTTACCCTTAAATCTCAACTAAAAAAGCAAAGACAGTTAATCTTAGGACATCTTCTGTATGAATGAAGTATGTAGGGAGAATGAAAGGAAAAAAAGAAAAGATTTTTTGAAAACTGACATGTCAACTTTGAATGAAAAATACTGCTTTTACACTTTCTCCCTAAGTAACTTTTTCCCCAAGACTTTTTACACTGTCATTAAACAATAGAGTCAGCTAATTACATATGATAGCACTGTTTTCTAACTAATTTGTGATTTTATACTCATTTATGATTATAATTCTGCCAAAATCCTTATGTCAGTAATGGTGGATTATGAAACTTTCTGTACCATGAACACTTCAGTTGGCACACCATCTACGCTTTCGATACATGAACAAAAGGGAACTTGTTTCCCATACAGAGGATCCTTATTCAGCAGGGTCAAATTTATCCGTGTTTGCCAAGCAGTACTGTAAAATTGTTTCCTACTCAGAGGACAAGCGGATACAACTGTCCTTGAGGCACCACTGTGTAGCAAACAGTTGGTAAAGACCAAAATGGAAATGAGCACCCTACATACCCTGTAATTCAAGCTGCACAGTCAGGCACCCTGTTTTACCTATGGCTCTAATTTTTATGCGTAGGTGAACAAATGGCAAAACTTTTTGTTTGGTGATTATTTTTTATTTTTTTGCATTTTAAAAGCTTTCTAATTTCACTGTACATGTGACAATTTTTAACCCTTATTTCTACAGAAAGAATCATAATGTCTGTTTTGATAGGAATGCATGTGCTGTTCATAGCTTTCCCAGTCTCTTGGATATCACGAAAGTTGTGATGCTTTCAAAGGTGTGAGTATGAGACAAATACAACATGCCTGTGTTTTCACTGGTACAACCTTCCTTTATAACGTCTTGCAGACAGAACAAGAAGGTCTACTGACACCTTTTCTTAACACAGGGAGTTGCCAATAAGCAAATTTAAATATTTGTTAAAACTCAAAATTTTCTCAGGTATTTTAAAGCTTAGTATCTAACTCTCCTTATTTTAAGTACTAGTATTTATTGCTTGTTTGTTCTACCCAATTCGTCGGTAGACTAGTAACAACCATTCAGGGAAATTTCTCAATAAAAGTCCTGTAGCTTACTATTTTCCATCAAATTATTTCACCCCTGGTCCTTTCAAGTATTTGTTGGGCAGAGAGAAACCTTATGAAGTTCAACAAGGGCAAGTGTAGGGTGCTGCACCTGGGGAGGAATAACCCCATGCACCAGTACAGGTTGGAGGCTGACCTGCTGGAGAGCAGCTCTGCAGAGAGAGACCTGGGAGTCCTGGTGGACAACAGGATGGCCATGGGGCAGCAATGTGCCCTTGTGGCCAAAAAGGTCAATGGTCTCCTGGGGTGCATTAAAAAGAGCATGGCCGGCAGGTTGAAGGAGGTTATCTTCACACTCTACTCTGCACTGGTGGGACCACATCTGGAGTACTGTGTCCAGTTCTGGGCTGCCCAATTCAAGAAAGGCAAGGAACTACTGGAGAGTCCAGCAGAAGACCAAGTGACTGGAGCATCTCTCTTATGAGGAAAGGCTGAGAGACCTGGGACTGCTGAACTTGGAGAAGAGAAGGCTGAGAGGGGATCTTATCAATGCTTATAAAGGGTGGGTGTCAAGAGCATGCAGCCAGGCTCTTTCAGTGGTGCCCAGCGACAGGACAAGACGTAAGAGGCACAAACTGGATCACAGAAAATTCCATCTCAACATGAGGAAAAGCTTCTTTACTTTGAGGGTGGCGGAGCACTGGAACAGGCTGCCCAGAGATGTGGTGGAGTCTCCGTCTCTGGAGACATTCAAAACCCGCCTGGACACGTTCCTGTGCAACCTGCTCTGTGTGACCCTGCTCTGGCAGGGGGGGGTGGAACAGATGATCTCCAGAGGTCCCTTCCAACCCCTACTGTTCTGTGATTCTGTGACTGCCTCTACCCCTAATAACTCTTAAACTCTCCTATGCTCTCAAAACTGTTGTAATTAATTCAGCTATGATATGGAGAAGAGACAACAACTGCAGAGCTTAAAATCATTTCTTATGCCCTCAAGTGCAAATTTTTAATGAATACTGAAATTACTAAAGAAAGGCCCATTGGTAAAACTTCACTGAATTATTGCCAACAATGTACGGTACCCCTTGAGTCATTTATTATCAATAAATCATGTCAGCTTAGGGTGCTAGAACATGAGAGCAGAGAAAAACAAAGCTGTTTTAAATTCTGAGTTTTCATTTAACTAAAAATAATACATTTCAGACTATAGCAAAACAGATGCTCTTGAAATTTCTGGTAAAATATCACTTTTTAGTAGCAGCAGCACACATGACCTGAAATATGATATTATCTTGTATCATATGATATGCAACTGGTACTGCTACATCCCACATATGTCCATTAAAATGTCTATTTTTTTATTTTCTGAATTTAAAGTTTTCCATTTTATCAACATTTTTTAAAATATGCTTGTGTTTCACAAATTTCATCAAAATGTCTATGATATCACAAATTACTTTTTGAGTCGCATAATACTAGCAACTGGTTTGTGAGAAAAACTGCCTTACAGGTTTCAACAGGATACAGGATAAGAAACGTCCTTTCCGAGTGAAATGCAAATTGCAAAACAATTGCAGTCATCAAATTGTCCGGTGGAACATCCATTAAGTCCATCTTCAGTCAGACTTCCTAAGAAGTGGTTTTGTGCGTCTGGGCTGCTACCTTTTGACCTTGGCCTGCAGCCAGTTCTACTCAGCAACTTTTACACCATGTTAGCTATTCCCTTTTCCCACCTGACCCTCATTAGAAGCAACTTTCTTCCTGTTTTGTGAGAGAAATAGGAAATCTGCTCATCCAGTCTAATGCAGTCCAAGACACTCACTGCCAGTAAAACAATCTAGCTGCAAAATGTTAAGGGAGTTGAAAAATGCCAAGAACAACATTAGAGAAAATCTTAAGTGATGGAAAATAAGAAAAATAATTGAACCCTGAAAATTAAACTGCATTATGGGGCTATTTCAGCTCCTCATCTTCTCGGTTTTTTTTCATATAGCTACTACATGAGATGCAGTAATTTGAAATCAAGTGCTATTTTGAACGATAAGATATCCATAGCCTGTTGTCATAGACTTATCTGACCTCTTGCAGAAAGCACCAAATTTCTGCAGCTTGCAAAAATAGGAAGATCTGTGAATGTGGAACAAATGGCAGGTGCATAGCTTCCCCATAAAAAGATCTCCTTTATTTCTTCTTTTCCCACAGCACCACAAGGGACCAACCTCTTATTCCCTGGTCACCCCTCCATCCATAGCTTTCGTGCAGTGCTGGGAAATCCTCTCTTCACTGTACCTTGCAGTCACACCTGGCAAGGAACCTCGCTCCTGCAAGCCTGCTGCCTCAGGGGGCTGCAGGTTCTGCATTCGCCATGCTGTAGAGCCAGGGGCTGACACTGACAGTTCTCGCTTGCTTACCTTGAATTTTTTAGAGTTGCTAGGGAACTGGCTGGGATAGTAAATTAATTTATTTTTCGGAAAATAAATTTTTCTGAAGTTTATCATGCAAACCTGTTCTTCCCACCATGTGAGGTGTAGCCTAGTCACTGGCTTTTGATTCTTCTTACAATTATAAAGGTTATTTAATCTTTGTAACTTCCTCATGCACAGTTTTTCAGAATAACTCCTTTTATCTCTTTTCCTAGTATAGAAAGGGAATGTATCTGAATTCTTAATTTTTTTCACATAGCCAGAACTTAATTTCCTGTCCAGCTTTTCCTGTAGCGATTAACTTAGTCCGCACCACCACAGATATGATGCTGTCATGTCCTAGCTATAAAATTAAAACACGCACATCAATGAGTACAGATCAATAAATAAAAAACAGGAAGTAAAGAGTGTTTTCATCAACGTAATTATTTCAGTAAATACTGTGTGGTAGCAGAAGAACAAGCACTACAGAAGAATGTGAATTACAGTAATTACCTGAACTTTATATAGCAGTCACAAATAACTCAGTATGTCTATTTATGTGTGTGTGTGGTCTGCAAGATCCATAACAGCAAAAAAAGAGAAGAAAAATTCTTTTGTAAAGTGAAGTATGTATAACAGACAGGGAGAAAGTGCAAATTATACAGGAAAAATAATACTGTAAATTCAGCGGGATCTGTTAGCCTGTGGGGAAAACAAATTACAGGAAGAACATTCATGAACATTTGAAACAACGAAGCATGAAGCAAAGGTGATCTGGGAGACAGTCCTCACTAGCAGGGAGACGAACTGGTGGACTTCATACCAGCCAAGACAGATGCAAACTACACACCTATTTATTACATTCTTATGCTTTTGTAGGTACTGTTCTGGAAGAGCAGCTGTTGCTGGTGACCGGGCCCCCAGCAACACCAACTCCGACGTGGCTCTGAGGGGCTCTGCTGTGTCCCCACCTGCCTCTCATGCCCCCATCCTCCTCTCTCATCTTCCCTGCACAAACCCCCAGCCCCAACACATGGCTTTACACCTCCTGGTCACGGCTTTCCTCTGTCACAACTGGGCCACCTCATTTAAAGACCTGAATTTTGTGAAACCAGCGGCTAAACAGTTTTCCATGATCCCTTTGTCCCTGACAAACCTGCATCTGCAGACGTGCTAAGTGGCACCTCATGATAGTGGGAATGTGCTCCACTTTATGCCTTCTGTGGTGGAGCAGCTCTTTTAAGGGAGGGGATCTGTTTGTTGTGCTCACCAGCTGCTTTTGCAGCTGAATTTTGGCTGTATTTTGCAGCTTGAACCTTACTAAGCAGTACAGGGAAGTTTGAGCTGCACGTTGAAATACCCATCGGCCCCAGGTTAAGCAGCCAGGGAGCAACCTGTGAGTAGTATTCAGAGCCTAGCATGGCTTTGGGGTAGTTTTACCTGCTCGCTAAGAGATGTAAGGCCTCCCACTGCCTCTTCTGGGAGCTCCTGGACACCTCCCCAGGCTGCCCTGGGTCCCAGTCTGAGTTGCTCGACCCCTTTATGGACTGCTCAGGGCACACAAGTGCTTAATGTCAGCTTCCTAGGCTTGCTGGCCCAGTGTTACAGATGGAAACACCTAGTGCATAGGCTTGTAAATCCTTTGTTGAATCTAGCCTGATACCTGTCAGACACTGATATTCTTCAGTGCTGCCTTATCTGATGATGGAGCCGATCATCTTGAGCGCCATCATGTGGCACATACAGGACAACCAGGTAATCAGGCACCGTCACACGGGTTTATGAAAGGCAGGTCCAGCTTGACTAACCTGATCTTCTTCTACGACAAGGTGACCTGCTTCCTGGATGAGGGAAAGGCTGTGGATGTTGTCCACCTAGACTTTAGGAAAGCCTTTGACACTGTTTCCCACAGCGTTCTCCTGGAGAACTGGCTGCTCATGGCTGGATGGGCGTACACTTCGCTGGGTGAAAAACTGGCTGGAAGACCGAGCCCAAGGAAATGTGGTGAATAGAGTTAAATCCAGTTTATGTCCAGACACAAGTGGTGTTCCCCAGGGCCCATTACTGGGGCCAGTTCTGTTTAATATCTTTATCAAAAATCTGGATGAGGGGATCAAGTGCACCCTCAGTGAGTTTGCAGATGACATCAAGTTGAGTGGGAGTGTTGATCTTCTTGAGGGTAGAAAAGCTTTGCAGAGGGATCTGGACAGGCTGGATCGATGGGCTGAGGCCAATGGTATGAGGTTCAACAAGGCCAAGTGCCGGATCCTGCACTTGGGTCACAACAACCCCATGTAGCGCTACAGGCTTGGGGAAGTGTGGCTGGAGAGCTGCCCGGCAGAAAATGACCTAGGCATGTTGGTCAACTGCTGGCTGAATATGATCCAGCAGTGTGCCCAGGTGGACAAGAAGACCAACAGCATCCTAGCATGTATCACAAATATTGTGGCCAACAGGACTAGGGAAGTGATGGTCCCTTTGTACTTGGCACTGGTGAGGTCCCACCTCGAGTACTGTGTCCAGTTTTGGGCCCTCACTACAAGAAAGACATTGAGGTGCTGGAGTGGGTCCAGAGAATTGCAACAAAGCTGGTGAGGGCTCTAGAGCACAAGTCTTATGAGGAGCAACTGAGGGAACTGTGGTTGTTTAGCCTGGAGAAAAGGAGGCTGAGGGGAGACCTTGTCACTCTCTACAACTGCCTGAAAGGAGGTTGTAGTGAGGTTGGGGTTGGTCTCTTCCCCCAAGTAACAAGTGTAAGGAAAAGAGGAAAGAGCCTCAAGTTCCATCAGGGGAGGTTGAGATTGGATGCTAGGAAATATTTCTTCACTGAAAGGGTTGTCAAGCATTGGCAGAGGTTGCCCAGGGAAGTGGTTGAATCACCATCCCTGCTGGTATTTAAAAGATCTGTAGGAGTAGTGCTGAGGGACATGGTTTAGTGGTAACTTGGTAATGCTAGGTTAGTGGTTGGACTTGATGATTCAACCATAATAATGACTATTATCTTGACAAGACAGAGGGAAAAAGTGGGATGATACCCCCTCTCAGAGAGCAGCAGTTATTATCTACGTATGCCCATTTCCCTCCCATGCCAATGTCTCTATGTATGCATATGTATAGGTATGTATCTATCATATATGCCTCTGTATGTCCATCTTGGCTCATCCTCAAGGGTCTGCTGGAACACATCTTTCAGAAAATGTGCAAGCTTGCACCATGGGGGATTACCAACTGGTAGGCATCCCCTTGAAAGAAGCCCGCAGCCTGTCTGCAGTGCAGGCATGTGAAAAGACAGGACACGGAAAATGAACTTGTCACACTTAACAGCCATTTCCATTAAATGAAGTCATGCCTTTACTGTGGGATAAGCAGAATACATCTTCTCTATAAGAAGCCTTCATTATAAAAGAACTAAAACCCATTAAAAGTACCAATACACAATATTTACTCCCATTTGTCTATGAAGGAAACACAGTACAGGACAGCTCAGTGCAAACAAGACTGACTATAAACTTCTGCTCCATAAAGATAAAAATTTTATCGCTCATAACAAAATATGCATGTGCAAGATTCAGAGGGTTTTTTTATCATAAGGATCAGACAATTAACTTGGCGTTCAGTTAAGGTACATTCTTAGTTCAAATTTCAAGGTCATATTTTTTTATTATTATTCCATAAGAAATAGCATAGAGCACACCAGCATGAAGTGCCAAACTCCTTAGACAAATAAACAGGTTCAGCTCCTCTGCGTATCTACACTCTGCTGAAATGCTGAGCTATACAGGGGCCTTACCTGCAGCGTTAACTCAACACGACACTTGCCTGGGTTGTCCCCCCTCAGCCTCCTCCATGAAGGGTGCGGCAAAAGTGGTCACACTGGGAAATAACTCTCTGCTGCCTGTGCCCACACCAGCACCCTGTGCTGTCAGTGCTGCCGTGGTCTCAGCCTCTCTGCGAACTGCTTCACAGTGAGGTGGAGGACAATCAGTTGGCCCTTTCCAACTGATTGGCAAAAACAGTGGTAGCCCAGGAATGTGTTAAACCCACCCAACTCCACCCTGGGGCGAGCACTGCAGCCTTTCTACCATGCAGTGACAGGGGCTGGATCCAGCCTGGAAGTGCATATTCAATGCAGGCATCAATCAAACTACTGTTTCTGCAGCAGGAGAAGATGCTGGGCCCAAGACCCAGCGACAGGTTTTTTAGCCATAGCTCTGTGTGATGGGAAGTCCTCATGGTGCTTTGCATGGCTGATGCAGGTTTTTAAGGGCAGTTGAAAGCCCTGTTGAGCAGGCCATCAGCTTTGAAGCAGGAGCAGAGTTCCTAGCCCGTGCTGTTAAATAGCCCTGTGGAAAGTGCCTGTGAAGAGATACCTCCTCCTGGATCTGTGACAGCTGCATGGGAAAAAGTGCATTGCTGGAGAGGCAATGGAATCTTGTTTTGACCTTTCAGGGACATGCAGGTGAGGGGCATGCATCACTGAGAATCAGGTTGCTACTGCTATCCAAAGCTTGACAGCCCTCCCGCCCGCAGCTGAACTGCACGACTGGAAACCTGTAGCAGTGGTACTGAACAAGCCACGAGCTCCCGAGGGGAAGCTTTGCTGAGCAATTCTCATTTCTATTCATCCATGAGCAGGAAAGACAATGTATTTTGCAAAACTACCAGCAGGTTTCCTGTGAGGAGGAAGCCCAAACCATAGAGATAAGCACATAATTATGACTTGCTTCCCCAGCAACATCATATGAAAATAGAAGGAGGAGAGATGCACTGTTGTACAGGCTATGGTCAAGGGTTAAAGACATCTAAGTGGAACGCGTACAACAATATTGTGTATCCAAGGCATCTGGACATTTGGTGTATTGTGCCTGCGATTCATTATTGTGTATAATGATCCTGAGATCATTACAAAGAAATAAATAGGCGACTTTTCGTAAAGGAAAACGTGGTTTACAGGAAATGTGACCTGAAGGAATTGTGAGAAGGCATTGCAGAGTGGGAAGCACTCGACTTATATCACCTGGTTTATCTTATCAGCCACAGATTAGCTAGCACTCACTCATACTCTTACCTGCACATGAAGTGGCGCCACGCCTCCTTGGCGCTGTGTAGATGCCTGTAGCTGAGGACTGAGAGAACTGGAGTATTTCAACTTTGGTGGGGTTTTGCTCTGAAATGAAGACTATCCCAAATCACTCCTTACCCAAATGCCTTCCTTAGGAAGGGCAGCAGCTGGTCTTGCTGTGTTTTCACTTTTGCTATGACATAAAAGTGACACAACTTAGGGAAGTTCTGTCTAATGATTATACAGTTTTATGAGATTTGTTCTTGATGCTGATGATCTGCTAGATCCTGACAACAAAAGTGAGAATGGTTTTGCAGATCCTTTGAAAACTAAAGAAGCAGTAATGGTGGTGGGAGCTTGAAATAATTGTACTTGATCACAATGTGTGTCACCTTTGTACCGGCTGCTGTTTCCTTATAAATACTCTGATTTGTTGTAAATGAACATCCAACACACCTGGATAAACACAGGACAGAAAAGTACAGTACTGGTTGATCAGACAGAAAACTTCGCATGAGATACCATAAAGCTTCTGCGAGATACAACGTGAGATTCTGTGTTGTGATGCAGCTCAAACAGATGCAGACCAGGACAGGGTGAGAGAGCAGACCTGGTACTTTCAGGACTCCTGGCCAGTCAGAAATCAAAACTCTCTCCTCTAAATGGAAGATATGAGGCTCAAGCGCCCTATGGAAAGTGTCTGTGAAGAGATTCCTCCTCCTGATCTGCAGGGAGGGCCTACAGTAGGAAGAGCTGGAACCGTCCTCATCCCATCAAACAAGACTCTCTCTTTCAGGATTTGCACAAGTGACCTACAGCATCTAGACACAAGCAATATATTAGAAAGATTTATTGCATTGACTACGGAAGTCCTACGTCTCTCCCAGGCCACAACAGTGCCACAGTACACAGCAACAAACCCTGTTATAGGCCATGGCAAAAAACTCTCATAATCATTTGTTGTCGCTTGTACGTAATCTACCTCATTGAATATCACCCAACAATACCTGCAATAAACTCATTATTGCAATAAAGATTTGAGTCTGAGCCTATTTTTTTAACTTGCTCACTGTGTACAAGGGAGGTTTTACACCAAACCTAGGCAAGGTCTAGTTAATCACTCCGTTGTTGAAAATATTAAGAAACATAATTTGTAATGTTCCAAACAAGGTAGAATTAACAGACAAGGCAAGATCTGATTATGGAGTTTGCTACACCCCATCAAAAACTAGTGGGTATACTCTCCAAGACAAAATCCACAGGCTAATTCTAAAGATTACTTTATGCATTGGAGATACATAGCAATATTTAGGTCTAAAATCTCTTGGTAGCAAGCATGTGTGAATTTCAGATATCTAAGTATATTTGGAAAACAGAGTATAGATGTTCCTGCAAAGCTTTGAGCAGTGACCTTTTTGAAGATCAGTCAGTAAGTATTGCTGGAAGAGAGAAGAGAGTAGCAGTAAAGGAGTACAATTGAACCTGCAGACAAAGAAGGCGATTTCTTGTATGCCTGTGTGCTTTTTCAACATTATGCAATTTTGATTTCTTTCATGTTATATACTAAATTAATTTATTATATCACATTGCAAGCTACAAATCTATCCTTTTTCAAAGGAGTATTAAAAATACCAAGGCAGTTGAATAACCTGATAGAGACAGAAGGAGATAATAATCTAGCAAAAGATGAAAATGCGTGATTAAGAAAGAAGGATATTTTCCCTTCAAACTTTTAACAGGGAGTTATGAACAGTGTTTTTGTTGTTTATTGTGGGAATTTTTTTTAAGACAAACAAATACAGGTCTCATTCATAAACTAACAAAGTGTGTAAATCATTGCAAATTGTAACACGCGAGGAATGCAGCAGTTCCATATGCACTCTGGAGATTACAGCGGTGAAGGAATGGTGCAGGAAGTTTCTGTTTCCTTCCTTAAAGTAGGTTTAAGATTACAAATTAATCTCAAAAGAGATTATGAGTATCTCGAAGAGTTAATGAATATCTTAAAACTGCCTGTTTCTCTTAATTGTCCAAAGGCCAGTTGATCCTGAAGCATATAAAATACCAAGGCATGAAGAAGAGAAGCATAGCCGAGACAGTCATCAAACAGAAAACAGGAACCAAGTGCTGTGTCTGCTGGGAAAGATGCCAAAATGTGGTTTTACCTTCATTCGTATTTTTGTGCTGTTACTCGGTTTCTCCATTATTTGTGTGGGAGTCCTTTGCATTTCCACATGCTCCTCCACATGCCGATGTGGAAATAATGAGCTGGCGTTTTATTGCCTGTTAGCGCTGGGGCTCTTTCTCCTCCTGACTGGCATTTCCTGGAGCACTTGGTATGAAGTCTTGAAATACAGGGGCCCCTTCACCACCTTCATTCGAAATCCCAGCCGTAGAGAGCTACATGTCCACACCATAGACAGGTATGCATTGCAATACTGCTGTCGATGCTGTTCTGGGAGGGAGGGATGCTGTTTTGGGAGGNCAAAATAAAAAGAAAAATGTAGCCATGTTATTATATTTCTATGGAGAGAATGGCATTTGGAGATTTGATTTGCTAGAGCAAGCAGCCGTGTGCAAACAACAACTTGTACACACAATACATAAGGTAAGGTATACTACGGGAAACACAGCAGGTTGCACAGGGTGGTCTAAAGCCACGCACGGAGGGAGCAGGTGCAGCTATGCCAACTTCATGGAGCTCCTGCTGGATCACCATTACTTTCCGCTCAAGAAACAATTCCAGATGTGCTGCCATGGGATACGTGCTCACGTTACTTATTAACAGCGAGGGAGGCAGGGATCTTCGGCTCCCTGTATGGCCCCTGCTAGAGTTTTCTTGTATAATTGACCCCACTACTTCTGAGCAAAGTCTGATGTTTTGAGAGTTTCTTCAGCTGACTGGCGCTAGGCCTGACAAAGGTCTTTAACAGGGTCACTGGATAAAAATTAGTTTTCTCGGACTGTTGTGGAAACCACACCAGAAACATCGACAATGGGTGCTCCAAAAGCACTATGAAAACACCATTCAGCAAATTTTGGTTAGATAAGCAGAAACATGCAAAATGTATTTTAAAACTGCGGAAAACAACAATAACTGTAATAATAAATAACTCACTACTTTAACTTCGTTGGGCAGAGACCTCTTTCTTCTTCCAAATCAAACTTCTCTCGGGTTGAAATACTCGCAAGCATGAGTGTTTGTATGCCATGGGTAGGAACTCTCACGAGGAAGGCTTGTCTTTTTAAAATGTTGTGTTTTAACAAAACATTTTGCAGAGAGACATAGATAATGATGACACCTGTTTTATATTAATATATTCCATTGATCTAAACATACTTATGTTTCCATTTACAGTTTAAGCCTCATCTAAGCTTTGGAAACATAACAGACAAAGCATCTAACCAAGCTCTCTGAGATAAATCACATTTCACCATGGTGTGTTTCTGTTTGGTTTGCCTTTTTTCAGGCCTGACTTCTATCCCCCTTCCTATGAAGACAGCACAGATCCTGAAAAACAGTCCTTCCCGCTGCCAGTTGCCTCCACACTAAACCAGCACGAAGTCATCAATATCCCTCCACCCCCATATAGCAAAAGCAGTGCGCAGTTCATCAGTGAAACTAATGAGCAGGAACAGCCACCACCTTACGAATTATCAGTTTGGCAGCTACAGCAGCAGCAAACAGCCGACCAACACTCAAACCCTGGAAGTGAGTCAAATTCCCATCCATCCACACAAGGAAACAGTTACCAACAGGATACAGACTGCCCCAGCACCTCAGAAAGAGCAACGCCTGTCAGAACAGCTGAGACAGGCAGTGGGTAAAATCCTGTGTCTGTGAAGTGGGGAAAACTGGAAGATGCCGTGTGTCAGTGATCCCTAACAGTACGTCACTCAGGGTGAAACCGCCCAGGAGAAGCACTGACCACTTGTGTTTCCGAGTGGAGTTGGAGAGGACACACACAAAGATGCTCAGTATTTCAAAGCAGAATGAATCCCTATTGAAATAGAAATGATCGGACTGTACCTTGTAGAAGTCAACGTCACTGGCAACTGGAGTTTCTTATGCTGCAAGGTAAAAGAAGCTTCATGCTGCCATCAATCTTAAATGTCTTGTGCCTCATACGGAGTGTCAGCTGGAAGTCCTCACTTCTGGTTTTGTAACATTAGCTGACGGGAAACCTATGAATTCAGCTTTTGTTTGGAATTTGTAAATTATTTGTTGTAACTGGTTATTTTTGTATCATAAGTCTTTCAAGTTAATTGTTTTATTCTGGGGTACTAATAGCTGGTATTTACTATAGAATTAATTAATAAATTTTTTATTTAAAAAAAAATGCTATGTATTTGCTTAGCAATATGTCCATGATTCAGGGTAAGCACACAATACAATACAGGTAACACACTTCCTAGCTGCTAAATAGAAAACCTTGGTTATGCCCACAGGTCCTCAAAGGGAACTAGCAATTGCAGAAGGAAAAACTTTCTCTGATTCACTCCTCTGTGCCATCTCTAAAAGCAGTTGCTTCCACTGCAGCTTACTCGGGACTGTGGGAACTTGAGGTCCTGCACCCTGTTACAGACTCAGGTGGCCTCGTGGTTAGGGAACAATTACCAGAATGAGGACAGGCTTAAACACATCCTTCTTCCGTTCCATGTTTCCCTCCTTCCCCAAAATCACTGAAGCAAATTTGCATCCAGGCCACTGTCATGCATAATTCCAGATGACAAGAAAAATTTCATGGATGTTCACTCAGATTTGGACCTGCAAAACTGACTGTAGGTTTGAGTTTTGCTTTTTGTTGCAGAACCAGTGAGACAGAAAAGTCATCACACTTTCCAGATGCTGACATACCCTAAGTCAGTAACTTAGCATTAAGGCTGCATATACATCAGAAAGGCAAGCCATGGTGGCGATGGTAACAATGGCTACAGCCAGGGAAGTGACATGAACTGCATCAGTTTTTTCTTCCAAAGAATTTCATCTTTTATGGGAAGGATTGATAAACCTTCAGATGATGTAAGGAGAAAGGAAAGCAGGATAAAATGGGGTGAAGAAACTACAGAGAAAGGAAAATCAATTCAAGACAAGCTGAGGAAGAGAAATGTATTATAACAATCACAGGCTAAAAAAGAGTTCCTGAAAAAGGTAGAAGCTGATAGAAGATGTCATCAGCATACACATACACTCTCGAAGTGATTGAGAATCACGCAACACAGAGAGAACAGTAGAAATCAGAGGAACACTGCACATTATTTCCAAAACAGCTGAAGTGGGGATCTCCTACACCAAGCCACCTTGCTATGGTCTTACCTCCTAGCACTACCATATCATCACCTTGAAATGCCTTGCTTCTTTACTCCAGGGACACATATCCTGAAGGCTGTGCGCACTGCACAAGTATTAGTGCAGGGATTAATCACAGCAGATGAGGCTGATTAACCAGGAGATCTCCCGTGGAAAAATGCTTGTCCTGTGCCAGTTCAACTTTTTTTTTTTCCTCTGGAAATCTATCTTTTCCACCAGATAACTTTTAAAGTAAGACCACATGAGTGGGAAATGACTGAGACTACAGGTAGCTCTGAGAGCAAGTACTGCAGGAGCACTGCTGAAAGTTGCTCTTGGACCACCTTGCTATAGGAAATGACATTCAGATTCTTTCCACATAGTATATGGACAGTCAGGAAGAGCTAATCCTCTCTTCCTTTCCCCCAATTCCAGGGCAGTCTTTTTAGCTCCAGGTTTCTGCAGCTGTGAGGTCTCAATGGATCCAGGAACATGAAACCAAAGATAACTCCGTCTTCAACCTGCATCATGGAAGAAAGTATCTGAGACATGAAGGTTATTGAGATAAGGAGAAAACTAAGGTTAATACCTAATATTTTATTTGATATAATACATTTTTCAGTTTCTGTTTTTAATTAATTATTTGGCTATGAGCTTAATGGAAACTGGTGTAGACAATTAGCTCAAAGTTTTTAACAATCTTAAAGCAGCAAAAGCTTTTAAACAGTTTGCTTTTGATCACATTTACCAGCATGAAGTCATCTTTGCCAAGAATAACACCTGTAAGTTTTAGATTAAAAGGCATTTTCTTTGGACTAGAGGATACAAACAGGTCAAAATAGGACTTCAGAACAGACCAGGTTCTTCAGACCATTGGCAACAATTTCCTGACACAGGTAACTGAGGCGCCAACAAGAAGGTTGTCCTGATACAATACCGAAAGAAAAGGGTGGGCATGTGAAGTCCTTTGCTGCAGTGATCACGAGATGGTGGAGTTCAGGATCTTTAGAGGAGGGAGAAGGGCAAAAAGGGTGACCGAAGTTAGCAGAGCAAAGCTTAATCTCTTTAGAAATATGCTTGGAAGAACCCCATGGGTTACGGCCCCGGAGTGAAGATAAGTCCAGGACAGCTGTTTGATGTTCAAGGATCACCTCCTTCAAGCTCAGGAATGGTTCATCCTGACCCACAGAAATCAAACAAAGGCAGCAGGAGCCCTGCATGGATGACCAGGGAGCTCCTGACTAAACTGAGATATGAAGAGGAAGTGTACAATAAGTGGACACAGGGGCAGGTGACCCAGGAGGAATATAGAGACACTGTCCAATTATGCAGGGATGAGATTAGGAAAGCCAAATCCCACCTGGAGTTGAATCTGGTGAGGAACATGAAGGGTAAGAAGAATAATTTCTACAGATAGATTAGATGAAAGAGGACATGGAAAAGGCTGAGGTGTTCAATACTTTCTTTGCCACCATCTTTTCTGGTAAAACCAGCCTTAAGGGATCTCAGCCCTTGAGACATGAGGAAAAGTCTGGAGCAAAGAAGACTTACCCTGGCTGGAGCAGGATCAGGTTAGGGAGCACTTAAACTGGACATACACAAGTCCATGGGATGATTTGGGATGTATGCACAGTGCTGAAGAAGCTGGACCATACCATTGCAAGGCCACCCTCCATTATCTTTGAAAGATTGTGGTGACTGGGAGAGGTTCCTCGGACTGGAAGAGAGCAAATGTCACCCCTGTCTTAAAGAGAAGAAGGAGAATCTGGGGAGGTACAGGCTGGTGAGCCTCATCTCAGTCCTTGGGGAAGTGATGGGGCAACTAATTATGGAAACCCTTGTGAAACCCAGGAAGGACAACACGGTGACTGGGAGTAGTCAGTATGGATTTATGAAGAGGAAACAATGCTTAGCCAACTTGATAATGTTCTACAATGAGATGACTCACTCAGTGGATGAGGTGAGAGCAGTGGATGTTGTTTGCTTCAACCTTAGCAAGGCTTTTGACACCATCTCCCATAACATCCTCATAGACAAGCTGACAAAATATGCTTTAGATAAGTGGACGGTGAGGTGGATTGAAAAGTGTTTAAACAGCTGGGCCCTCGGGGTTGTGATCACTCTCACAAAGTCCAGCTGGAGGCCAGTTACCAGTAGTGTGCCCCAGGGGTTGTATTGGAGCCAATGCTGTTAACATTTTCTTTAACGATCTGGATGATGGGGCAGATGACACCCTCAGCACTTTTGCAGATCATGCAACAGTGGAAGGAACAGCTGACACACCAGAGGATTTTGCTGCTATTCAGAGGGACCTGTACGGGCTGGAGAAACGGGCCAACAGGAACCTCATGAAGTTCAGCAAAGGGAAATGCAAAGTACTGCTCTTGGGGAGGAGTAAACAAAGGCATCAATACATACTGGAGCCATTGGGCTGGAAAGAAGCTCCACAGAGAAGGACCTGGGGATCGCATGCTAGACAAAAAGTTGCCCACTCGCCAGCAATTCACCTGCACAGCAAAGATGGCCAATGGCATCCTGGGCTGCATTAGGAAAAGCATCACCAGCAGCTGCAGGGAGGTGATCCTTCCCTCTGCACAGCACTAATGAGATGTATCTGAAGTGCTGCGACCAGGTCTGGGCTCTCCAGTACAAGAGAGACATGGACATACTGGAGTCCCTCCAGCTGAAGGCCACAAAGACCAAGGTACTGGAGCATTTGTCATATGATGAGAGGTTGAGAGAGCTGGAAGTGTTTAGCCTAGAGAAGAGAAGGCTTGGGAGGGATCTTATTGATTTCTATAAATACCTGACGGGAGAGAAAAAGAAGATGGAGCTGGGCTCTTCTCAGCCATGCCCAGTGACAGGACAATACACAATAGGCACAAGCTGAAATTCCATCTGAACACTCAAGACAGTTGTTTTTTTTTTCACTATGGGACTAGTCAAGCACTTGAACAGTTTGCCCAGAGAGATTTTGGAGTCTCCACCCTTGGAGATAATCAAAACCCAACTGGACATGGTCCTGGACTACCTCCTCTACCTGACCCTGCTTTGAGCTGGGGGATGGACTAGGTGATTCTAGTCCTCAGGGACTAGGTGGTCCCTTCCAACCTGAAGGATTCTGTGATTCCAGGGTTCAGGTGAGTACTGCTGCCTTCCAAATTGTCTCTGAACACAATGTGCTTCTCATCCTGCCACTAACTGTCTTACAGAAGGGGACTTCTCCCAAGGGAAAAGGTAATAACCATTTAGCTGTGCTGACAGGTGAATTTGCTGGTATTTTGACTTAGCTCAAACCACTTGATGCTGAAGAGCAGATGCTTGAAACATGTGTGGTAAAAAGCCACAACCGCATTCCCCAGTGAGACTACGCCAAACATCTTGTGGCTTCTTGTCACATTGGCACTACTCTTCTCCCGTTTTCAGTAATTCGGTCTCAGCTGATGTGTTCTTGTAAACTGTTAAAGGAAGTTATGTCAGAGACACCAACTCATACAGCTCCAAATTTGCCCTTATTTCCCCTCAGTGTAGACTATTATTTATCTTAGATCATGACAGCAGTTACTAAAGTACACTGCCATAAAACAGATAAGATTAAAGACAGTTTTCTTCAATATTGAACATCATTAAATCCTTCTTAGACTACACTCCTTTCCCACCTTTAATTCCTTTTTCTCTCTTTCCCTCTCTCAAATCCATTGTTGTGCTATTAGCATTCTTTTAGCACATCTCTCTCTTTCCATCTGAATCCAGCAATTTGTCCTCTCCTAATCCTGTCCGCCACCTGCTGCCTCTTCCTCTGTTCCTGGGACCCACCTAAGCCCTCTGCTAACGTACCTGGAAATTGTTCTCTCTCTGGTCTCTGAATTCTTCTTTCTCCTTTTCCTCCAGTGTGCTTGGGAGTATGTCTTTGTATTGCTTGGTACGGAAAAATCTGAGGTTTTTGGGAAACAGAATTACTGTCCAAGTAAATGTTAGTGCAATCATAGCTGAACAACACAGGAATCTTGCAATTTCTAGACTTGATAAAACCGCTAATCCAACAATAGCCACAGAAGGGTCTGGGTCTCTGTCATAGCACCTAGACGCTGTGATAAGACAAACAGTATTAGTAATAGTTTTCCCTCTACTAGATATATGGCTTGGTTTTCAAAGCCTTGCATCTTTGCATAAGTTCATATATGTTGCTCTTCTCCAAGCATTCACCTCATGTTAGTAAGTAAAAGACCTCAGGAAATGCAGCACACTTTATGGGATTATGGCCACAGTCCTTCCCCAAACATGTCAGATACAAAGATATACACTGTACTTCAGCCTTACAAAGTTTTATTCATCTTCTCGTAATTAACTGGTGGAAACTACCAGTTGTTACATTTTATCAGTATCACCAGTCATCATAAAAAAGGGATGGTGATGACTGCTGTTTGACAGCTATTCAAAACAACACACAAACAGCCCTTTTCTCCGTTTCAGCGGAGAGGCGAAACTATTATTCCTGAAGTGAGGGACGAGGCCAGTACTCGGATTTTAAAATATATCCTTTGTTCACGAAGACTGCCTTCACAAAAGCAGACTGACATCTGTAGCAGCTAATGCTCTAGTGACTTTCTGACAAAAGCACAAGTATGCTCCTTCACAGTCCTGATTTGTTCCTCATGAGTCTTCCCACCACATCTTGAAAGACACCTGGCTCCAGTACATCTTACTTTTCAAAGTGCAAGTCCCAGAAGCCTGGCAAATGGGATCCTTGGAACTATAACTAGCTAGGTTCACTGCATGATCAAAAATTATTTCACTCACAGAGAATGTGCAAGAGATTTTAGAAGTTTTTGGACTGCTGTCCAGAAAGTTCTTTCATGCAGCCCAGTAATTTGAACTAAGTAAGTGTGATAATCCAAAGTATGTCTATGCTTGATGTGTGATCCACTAGTTAGAAGCTTACTATCCTGCACCTTGAGGAGTCTAATCTATAAGAAAAATGAAAAATTAGATAAACAAGGTTTCTGTAAGGATGAATATTCATACACTCAAAAGTAGATATCCAAACTGTGTGAGAATGCCATAGCTGCCTCAAAAAAAAGTCTTTCTAAATAGAACTAAAGCCTTACAGTCTCTTTTGGTTTATGAGAATACTTAATGCTAAGGTAGAATACTATGTGAGAACATTACTACCTCGTCTGTTTAGAGTCAATTAAGTAGATAATGTGGTTTTATTAAAGGCAGTTTTATTATGATGCTTGAAAGTGCAGTGTGTCTTGTCAACAATTACATATTAAGACAGAAATACAGCATTACTCTTTATTGTGTACTAAGTGCCATGGCAGTTGTTTGACAGAAGTGTTGAAAGAAATTAAAACAATCTCCTTTGCTGCAATATTATATAAATTGCACTAAAATTTGACAACCACAATGAATTGAAACACACTGCAAAGAGGCGAGTTGCACAAAGCACCTTGACACCATACAAGTGACCACACTGTTCCCAAGGAAGCAAAGCTTTCAAACAAGTCACATGCATAAAGTGTTTGTGTTCTTCAGAGCACAGTATTGTAGCTAGAACTGCAGGATCATTTCACAAGCAGAAAAATGCTGATGTCCATATCCCCAATATCCTTCTCAGATCTATGCCGGGACATCCTTTTCTCCTTTTGCACTCCCCAGATTCTTATTCCATGATCCACTGTTACAAAGAATTTAACAGAAACTGCCTCCAGCTGGTGAACCAGACAAGTATTTCTATTTAATTCATTAGCATTTGTTTTAATTTCCTCTTCACTACGCACTTCAATTACCACTTTGTGCTAAGTGGAGCATGAGTATTCATTTTTTAAGTATAACTTCAAAAACTCCATATTAACACCTTCATGAAAAATTGCTGAACTTGCAATGATTACCTTTCAAACACAGTAAGCACCAATATCACCTGCTGCTATGAGGAATATAGCAAAAGACAGCCAGATTCCACACCCGACATACTGCTGGAAGGACACAATCAGCTTCCATAGCACAAATGCCTCCCTTTGGAGGAAAAATCCACAGAGTCAAAAAATCAGGAAAATCTAAAGGCACAAGTCACATTGATATGCTTTAAAAGCAGGGGTAAAAAAAATTATGGGATAACCCCTTCTTTGGGAGTATGTGCAAGTGAGTATACAACACTGCTGCCAGCGTGCATCTGTGAGCAACGGGAGAGGCTGGAGAGGAGGAGTGGTGTCAGGTGAGGAAATACACCTTCTGCAAAGCTTAGTATACAGCCCTTATGCCTCAGACGTGCTCTGTATATGTCTTCGTAAACCAACTAGAAGGTGACAAGGATCCCAAACAATATTCACCAAGCGTGTCTTCGCTTTGCAACTCCTCCCCCTCTAACTGAAATTTCCCCAACCTTTATCACAGCATTCAAAACCAAGCAGTTTTCCTTTCCTGTCACATTGCTGACAACACTTGAAGGTTAAGGCCTCTTTCTTTGGTTATATTGTTATCTGAAATTAAGATATTGCAGGTAAAACAAAGAATTCAATACACTATTGTATTTGGAGATCAATGCAAATGAATATGCTCGATATTATATTGAATTTTTCTTCCCACCCTACCTCTATCCCCAAGAAAACTTTTAAAATCATACAAGGCACAAATGGCTAACATGTTTCAGCAAGGTCTTGTCTCTTCCTTGCTGTTTCTCTTTTGGCCCTGATTTAATAGTCTTCCGTGGCTTCAGGTGATGACAGTGGGTCCCTTTCGCCCTGTCCTCTCATGAATCTGAGATATTTTCAGTGCGATTGCTATAAGAGGACTCAGCACAGCCTGAAGAGGAAGAAATACACTGAATTACAGAAAGCAGAAATATCAACAAGACATCTTATATTCATACATGCCCCCCTTTAACTGTAGTATAATATAACAGTAAATAATTTAATAATAAACACTGATACAGTTACAGTGTCTATACTGTCATACCTGACACAATGAAGTGCCATGCTGAGCATATGTTTTGTGTAATCTTATACTGAGTATGCCTAAACTATGCAGAAAAAATATAGCAGTAAATACACTACATTGACAATATCTCTATGTAACAGGAATTGTGGAGCTCTTGTGAAATCTGCTGTACAAAACAGCCTAGATATCACAAAAGTAGAATTATTTCTATTCTGATGACTGGAAGCCATGCAGATGAGATTTTCTTCCTATGCACACTTAATCTGTGAAGCTTAGGGTCAGAAGTACTGTAACAATAACCTTAACAGAAATCACAAAAGTGTGTTTTTAGTAATACCACCTGTAATTGTATTGAATAGGAAAAATTCCAACAGAAGCAGCATGAACTCTCAAGTTTTAGGCTACAGACCTTATTAAATGGCCATATGTATGAAACTGCCCAGATGGGTGAGTGCAGATAACAACTATGATAGTACCATGTGAAAATCAAGAATTATAATTTTTCAAATGGCAAGTGATTCTTCTCTCAGTTAAATGATATGCAAAGACAAACTGGCAAAAATGAGTTTTGTGTGAAAACCTTCTTTTCAGAGAATACTTGATTACCAAACTAGTAAGGTAATTTTCTGACCCTCAGAGATTTCCCCCTGCTGCCTCTTTCAAGTAAACTACATTCTGGCTTTAAACCTATGAGGTTTAAAAATCAAATAATATCAAACAAAACTGCTTAAATGTACACATAACTTTTTAATAAGCTTAACATAATCAAGACTTCAAATCTGTTTCAGACACCTAATAGTTTCTGACAGTACGAGGTGTTTGCTTTATTTATAGAAATTATAGACAGTTAAATCAAGAGTGAGGAGACAAACTAATTGAACAAGCAGAGTCACAGAGTAACACCATGAATGCCACTGATGTCAAATGAGCTTATGATCAAACTTAATTATGCACAAGTGTGAGTGGTCTGACATGTTATTGTTCAAAAAGCTCCATATTTGTAGATATCTATCTACTGAATAATCATTGAAGCAGAATACAAGTCCCTTAAAGTCAAACATGCTTAGAGGAGATTAATATGCGGAGCACAAATTCGCATCTGTGGGCAAATGTTGCAAAAGTAAATATTAAAAAGTGCCAACTTATAAGGTCTGGACCATATAATTCCTTCCTTCCTTCCAGCAACATGGATTAAGGAGAACTGAAAGAAGACCAAAGTGTCTGACTTCCCTCTGGCACTCCCCCAAAGAAACCTCTTCCCTATTTAATCTAAAAATCTAAAAAGCACAGAAAAATTAGAGTTGCCAAAAGCAACCCTACTGACCAGCTTTACTTGACCCTGCTTTCTTAAGCCAACAAATGAACTCTGAAGAAAAAAAACAAAACAAAACCAAAAAAAGCTCTACACAATGCTTTAAACAAAACTCAAAATCAAACGAGTTTATGTGACACCCATTTACATAAACAATTTAGCTGCTGCTCTTTTGCCAAGTCATTCCAATTACTACTTAATAATCTCCTTGTTAAAATCACGCTTCTCAACAGAGAAAGTCCTGTTTTAGTTCTGTCCTTTCTTAGTTCAATTTTAGTACACTTTCTTCATCCTGCAGATGTGAAAAACCCCAAAGTGGATTCTTTTTGGAATGTCAAGAGCAGAGCAGAATAACAAGAAACTAGAGTAAGGAACTAGAGCCCTTTATAAACTCCTTTATCTCTGCAATGAATGGTTTACATTTCAGTCACAAAAGATAAATCCTAGACAGTAATCATTTATAGTTAGTATGACTCTAGAAAGACTTCTATATCTTACAGAGATCTTGATTTAAAAATATTTTTCAAATGGTTCTTTCTACTTAAGAAATTGTAGAACCTTACTATTGACATGTCAACTCAAAATGGCAACTGCAATCACTGTACATGAACAACGAATTTATCTCTTGGAAACTGTTTGGGAGATATGGCATGTTATCCGTTAGATAAAAATTAAGAACTGGAAACTCATAGAACTGACTTAAGTCCGAATTTTGCTTTAGTAATAACAGATAGAAGTTATACCTCTAAAAAAATAAGTTGTAGGAATGATTATTCATACCAGGAAATACCTCAAACAAGTAGATATCTAACATAAGGCAAATAAAGATCAAAAGCCCTTTGCTTGGGAGTAATCTGTACCAGAACTGTCAGAGCTGTATGACTCCTGATTGTCTCATATAGCATTTTTTCCATCTGTGACCTTGCAAGAAAACTCCATACAACTCCCTTTCGTCCAGCCAAGTTCTCAGGTAAGATCTGCCCCATGATGCATCAGTTTATCAAAGGCTCAGGCAGGGACAAAATGTACCTACTTGCAGGTTAAAAGCTCAGCATGTGTCTGGAGTTTGGCTTTAGAAAATATTTTTCTCAGAATAGATGGACAAACGCCATCTGTATGTCAAGAAACACCCTGTGAAAACCTACTATGTGTCGCACTTACACTAAAACTTGTCAACTTTCATGAAAAATTCATGCAGTTCTGATGTAAAATCATCTGTCCAGACTTCACCTGGAAAGCCCATAAATCTTTTCTCTTCCGTCTCTCCTCTAGCCTGCACTGAATTTTAATCTTGTTAGCAAAACCAAATGTAGGTGAGTTTTACACAGTCTAGTCATGGACATTTTCCATAGGTCTCAAGTTCACTGTCCCCAATCCAAGCTAAGTCTCAAGACCAAGTTGCCCCATCAGTCTCATCAGCAAAAAGAATTCTCCAGAATTTATCTGGGAAAAATGCAGCAAAAAAAACCCCTCAGAGAATCCTCAAAGAGAATCCAAAGAAAAACCAAAGAGAATCCTCAAATAGGATCTAAACATTTTAGTGAACACCAGGTAACTAGAACTCTCTTTGACAGTTCTGCATTTTGCATTCAGCATCATGTCCACCAGTGTTATTTTGGGCTCTCTCAGCTTTACATACACCCAAGTGAATGAACAGGGTGGAACACTAGGAACACAGCGTCGATTATTTGCACATATATCAGTATTTGTAAAACATTAGACAGTAAACCGCTTGCACCCGATTCTGGGATCACAGGGAGAGGTAATGTAAGGCCACCCAAATTAGCCAGTCGTTAAAAGAATGTCCTACTGGGGACAAAGATCCAGCATCAATCAGCTAAACCTTGTGTGACTGTTAGATAGGCATTTAGGCGCCTGAATTACTAATAATCAAAATGACACTTCAGACAGTAATTACTTCAGAACAAACGTTCCGACCTTGCTAGATTTATAAGCAGAGCTGGCATAGTACTACATGTTCCAGAAGAATACAATTCCCCGGAACAATTGTTAATTGCTCAAAATTAAAGAGTGATAAACAAGTCGGTTAGTACAGCACGGAGTCATCGAAGAAGGGCTATAGTTTAACTTTAGGAGCTCTGTAAACATAGAAGATGTGCCAAGTGTATTCCACCTCTGCATCTTCCCTCTCTAAAAACTGCTGTCAAACCCCAAATTCTACCTCTTCAACTGCTTGTCTACCAAATTCTGTATTAGTTAAAGTAGTTTTCGCATTTATAAAGGTAGCCTTGAGAAAAACATGCTTGCATAATGCTTTAAAGTCACCAAAAGCTGTAATTGCTATCTGGCGTTACTATTATTATTATTGTATATTGTATATAAGTTTCAGGCATGGGCATCTTTTTCCTCTCCTGACACTTAAATTCATTCTCAGTCCTTCTCTTTTTATCATTTAAATATTACACAGAAGGTTGCTCTGAGAGGTCAGGGTAACTGAGACAGCTGTAAGTCCTGGAACAAGGACATAGCAGAATTGAGAAATAACTCCTTCCTTTCTTACTTCTTCCTGCTCCCATGTCATTTTCCCTCTTTCGTGAGACTACTTAGAGCTGCTGTTAGCCCTTTGTAACCTGGGCAACAGAATCATCACAAGAACTAAGGGAAATAAAAAGAAAGGCAGAAGAGAGGGGCAAATCCCCCAGAACGTGTTTTGATGTCCTTACCTATTAGAAGGAGCTTTTCCTTTGGCTGTAAAGTACTTTAAAAGCCAAGCCAATACACTTACAAAGCAATGCTAAAGTGATGGAAGAGACACAAAGAATGGAACGAAACAACTACAAAGTGAGCTCAGCACTGAGATCACACAGTCTGGCACCACAGGCGTATCTCCTGCAGCGCTTCTGCCATTAAGGGCTCAACACGCAGCTCAGCTCAGCCTGCCTGCGTGCGTCTTGCATTCCAAACAACAGAAGTCTTTGGAAAGGTTTACGCTACAGCCACCTATCCTAGAAGATCTAAGCAATGTGGATAACCTGGTTCATCATGGAGCAAGCTGGACTGGCGCTGTAACATCCACAGCACTGGTGGTGTTCTCTTTATTGCTGTGAAGCAGCATGCTTGCTCCAGGAAAAAGGAAACTGACCTCTCTAGTCTTGCGTATGGTCTGCCTACTAAATCAAATAAATTTACAATAAAGGTCAGGAGGTCCTGACCTCCTGTAAAATTACAATAAAATAAAGATTTTACAGGTCCTGACCTGTAAAATTACAATAAAGGTCAGAGAAGGGCAGGCACGAGGGGTGTAAAAGACACGAGGAAAATGTAAGCTGAGTGGTGCATGGCAATATCTACGTTTGCAACAGATTAGTTCTTTTCTAGTACATCCAAAGAGCTTTGAGTGAAGATTAGGTTTAATGAACTCATTTTCTTGATTCCTGAAATATTTTATAATTACTGGCACATGAAGTGTTTTTCCTATGTAACAGGAAAACAGACTTTCCTTTCCAGTTCCAGATGATTTAAAATTTCTTCACTGTATGGCTTTGGGCAGAAATAGAAGCTAAATTACCTGAATAGCATACACATGCTGTTACCTAAGAGTGTGATCAAACAGATGGAAATCTCCATATCCCATGTACCCTCAAAGAAAATGTTATGAATTTTAATACCAAAGGCAAAACTTTATATGATTTCTCTGAACCATACTGTATGTTTTAATAGCCAACCAGAGTCATGCTAAAAGACGCAATGCTTCAAAAATAAATAAAGAGGCAATAATTCTCTAGCAAATTGCACTTGTGCTTAGGGTTGTGCCTTGGCAGAACAATATAGATATCTTTCATTTTATCCCTATTAAGTAATATCAGACACAAAGACTTCTTGGTACTGATTTCAGTTCCCTGCTCTTGGACACACTCATATATAATCACAACCCTTTCATAAACTGACACAGGTCCACCTGAAAATGTTTGTTTTTTCCTCTGCTACTTGCCATTCAACATTTCTTTCAGAAATTCAGCCTTTGATAATCAAGACACTTTTTATCCCAATGATTTTAATTTTTGTTAATTGACATGCCTTTTTGGACAAAACCATTAAGAAACAACTCCTGCACCAAAATCTTTGCTTGGCTGCTGCTAATCTAATGCTTCTGTAGCTACCTAGCACGTAGTTCACTACTCTTTGGCAAAAGTAGTGGTTTGTGATTCACTGCATCCCTCTTAGAAAAGTACCCGATAGAGACTACATAGGTCTATTACAACACCTATTTATTGCTGCTGCAATTCACATAATGAATAACGACATACTGTAAACAGCCCATACTCAGAACAATCCAGATTATTCATTACATTGTTCTCAGGGCACTTATCCTGCAACAGCAGCACAACCATGTTACTGAAGAACACACTGGATTTACAAATAAATCAATTCAAAACTACTCTGGAAAATGAGTCATTTCTTTCTTGGCATACGAAACTTACTGTTTGAATCTTGTCCAATTTGATAATATATCTAGGTGACTAGACAAAGGACAAGAAGATATTAACCATGTGTCAGGATCTGTAATCAACAAGTAACAAGCTGATCTATTAAATGAGGCTACAAATGAGCCTAGAGGTCAATAAACTCTTATTTTAGTACTTCATGCCCATTGAACATATCTCTGTATTTTCTCTCTGTGTTAAAGTTAGCACAGGTAATAACTCTATTAACTTTAGGAAAAGATACGTGCCAAGGCATAAAGGTCCAAGACTTCAAATAGAAGTCTGTCATTGCTACTTGGATGCCTATTTGACTAGTAGAAACCAAAGAAATTGTCTCTTTAAGGAGATCTTCTAAGTTATCTGGAAAGTATCTTTCTCAGGAATGCACAGTGATGAGGGCCATCACTAGTGACAAGGAGCACCAACAAAGTGGTCTTCCATTCTAAGGGCAACATTCCAGTTTTAGAAACGTGTTGGGTATTGTTTTCAAGACTTTGTTTTAGCCTTTTTGGAACTAGATTGCATCACCACTATAAATGACATAATTTTTAAATGCTTACATTGTATTCTTTTAAATATACTTTGCGCAGAGCATGACGGTCATCTTTCTTTATTGCTCCAGATTTTCACTCCTGTTGATACCAGCTTATAGGAAGAACCGAAATACTTACAGAAAAAAAGTAGACACTCCTTATCTCCCAGGTGGTCATTAAGCTGTTTCTGCCAATTTTCTTCAGTGAATTGTTCAACAGACAGAAGTCACTGCTATTGACATCTATCCATGACCTCAGACTTCTAATTATTGGCATATTTTACTAGTTTCTCTCAGAATACTTATGTTGATCACACAGTTGTCCATGCTTATTTTATTCTAGGTGGAAATTATTACTAATTAATTGTACTAAAGACACTACTAAAATAAGATTGGGGTGACCCTTACATTCATTAATAGCTACTGTTTGCCCTGCATACAAGCTGGAATAAAAGGTCCTTATGAACCGTACTTCTGTCTGGTTACAGGAATGCTCTTATGGAAGCTCTTATGTCTATGAAGGAAAATACACACTTAAAAGCAATAAGGCCTGAAAATCAGCTCTTCCCATAAGACTCATGAAGAGTTACACAGAAGTGAAGCACAAGGTATGAGATGGGCTTCACTTGAGAATCACTCGAGTGGCTCCCTGGGGCCAAAATTAGAAGACACAGCTTTGAGCAGCCCCAATACTGCTTCAAAGTTTGTCAGGTTTTCTGTTGGGTACCAAACCAAAGCAGGGCCTAAGCTATCACTCTCACGGTAGTTGAACCTGGATGATATTGAGCATTGTTACAGACCTTTGTCCAAATTTTATTCTGGACAAGGGTTCATCACAGAACAGCCTAGGTTCAAAGGGACCTTCGAAGATCATCTGGTCCAGTCTTTTGTGGACAAGTACAGCACCTCTAATGTGAATGATTAATTCTGACCACCTCAAGTGACCAGTTTTTTGAAAAGAAACGTACATTTGTCTTTACAATATGCCTCAGTTAACTGAGGAAGTGCCATAATGTCATACTGGTGTTTCCAGACAATATGCATTTCTCAAAGAGACCAGAAGCAAACCTGAAAACTGCTGAAAAGTTGTCTGATTAATTTTGGAAAAGGTTTTGTCTGAAAGAAAAGAGGGAAAAAAAGGATGCTGATATGAGGCAAACTCAAGCTATTTACCATAATAATTCCACAAAATGGCACCGTAACTTCCAATATAAATGTGTTCTCTATCAAGACAGAGAGATTTATTTCTCGTGAAAAAGAGCCAAAAAGATGTCTTGAGGTACTTTTGCCCTTTGTTTCAGGTATTGACTGGAATTCTCACTAGGCAAAAACATGGAGCAATGCAAAGCATTCATCTTTCACTCATCTATGTAAAAAATGAAAACAACATACTAGAAGGAGGTGCTCCAGCAATGCAGAAGCAACCAAGTATTTACTTAAGCAACCAATCATCAAATAATATTGTCTTGGTCTATGATATAAAAAGTATGGAAGAGAGTTTTTTCTGATCAGATATTCTGGGCAGAGTGCGATGATACAGAAGCTACACATAGTCACCTACTCAACTACGAAGATCAACTACACTTAAAGAAAAAGAAGCATTAATCCCAAATGTTACTATTTCCTTAAATACTGTATATTAGGTATATACTTTACACATCAGTGCTCTTTGAAAAACTGTTCATGTATAAATATGTTGACTATGCCCTTGTTACCGAAAGTAAATAGGCAACAAAGTACTTAAAACTTCAAGTCTGTCACAGTGTTCCTAGATGTAAACATGTCAGTATGAATCTCAAAGCCAACTAAACAATAAAGGAATTACATCATCAGGAAAACTATGCAGCCCCTCCCTAGCAATGCTATTTTGTGAAAAAGGGATTTACTATTCACTCTCTTCCACATATTCCACTGAAGATTATCAAATGTTCTCCTGAGAATTTTTTAGTTATTTTTGTACTAAAATGAGGGTCTCCTGAAATCAAATTTATGTCCTACCTTGAAATTCACCACCTGCCTGCAGGACACAATCTATGACCTTGCATTTCCTAATGCCCTCATTTTGTTGGCAACGTATCCAGCCAGGGCAAGGAAAGAGGAGCAGTGGGAACTGTGCAATACCGTACAATGAGAAACCAGAGAAAGAATTTATTGTGTTAATCAAGATAAAACTGCAGTTTGTCCCAGATCTTGTGCACATGGCAAGAGATGAGGAGGTTGTTTACAGTACTATGTAATTCCTGAGGCAGTCTGGATGTTAAAATGTCTGTCTGCATTGCATGAATGCAGGAAAGTCCCTGCTACAAGTTTCAAGGCAATAACATTTCTACCCCTGGGATTATCTGTTCACTAGTAAATATCCTTGATAAACAGCCAAGATTGTTACAGCCTGTAACAATCAGACAGGCTTTGGTACACATATAGGAAAAAAACTTTCCAGCCTTTTTTCTGTCCCTAAGAATAACAGATCCTTTTGGTGTCTAGAATAAAAGACCAGTCTCTGAAAGCCCTAAGGACACAGCCCTGAAGCCTACTGGCCCGGCCCAGTGTCCCCTGAGGACTTCCCCCTGCACCCTGTCCATGGGCTCCCATGGCCCATTTCACCCTGACCCAGGGGTGTTAGTCCCTGCCTGAACTGTGCTGTAGGACCGCTTGCTCCAGACTCATCTCTGGGTCTGCTGCCTGGGTCATCTCAGATCTGTGCTATAGGTAGCTTCACTCCCTGAAGGACCCCTTGGACGTCCATTATAGCTTCTCTCCCTTTCTAACACAGCCACACTGTTGCCTTGTCTCCAGCCCTCTCTCTGGTCCCATCTCCTGCTGCTTCAAATGGACCCTGAACCTGACCCATCGCTTGCCTTAGGTGGGTTGGTCAATGGAGCTTGCTAGCAGAGCCTTGCTCTGCCTGCTCCACTTGCGTGGTGCGGGAATGTGCCCTGGACAATGAGGGCACTGCCTGTGCTGTAGCTGCTCTGGGTGCCTGGCTCCCATCACGTTGTGCAACAGCCCCACTCTTGCTGCTCCCTGGACACGGTCTGTGTTGCTGGTGAGGTCACTAGGTCTTGCAGTGGAGTTGCACCTCTCTCAAACAAATCCATGCAGAACAGAGATGAAACGTAACAGCCGGGCAGCACATTCCTCATTTTCTGAGGATAACCTCCCTCAATCTAGTCTCTTCACAAGTGAAAATTCACTGAGAATTTGCTATTTGCCACTCATTTGAAAAAACATGTGTTAAATACTGGGCATTGATTACTTTAGGAGACACACAAGCCTAAACTCTGCCAGCACGTCACTTATCTCCTATTGCATACCTTGTAACAAGTAAAGTAGAACAATCCATTGATGCAAAAAGGATTCCATTTTGAATCGGACGCCCTCATTTGTAATAGTCAAAAGTTTAGCTAGATGAACGCTGCAAGTATATGTTCTATTGTTTTCTAGTATTTTTGTTGGGATTTGTTAGATGGGAAACATGTTCAGATCATACTTTTTGTGTCACATATCATAAGGGTACTGTAAGTCCACTGCAAACCTCTAAAATGAACTCTTAGTCTATCTCCTCCCATGACTTATTTTAATTTCATCTATGCCTTGCCTACATAGCACAGAGAACCGTATTTAAAATTGGTCAGCTTAATTGCAACTGATAAACAATTTGTGCTGTAACAAAACTTGACATAGCTGTGGTGCATTGACCTTGGCTGGCAGCCAGGTGCCCACCAAGCTGCTCTATCACTCCCCCTAAATTCTTCACTGACTTTGATGTCTCCATAGTCGCTTCTCCCACATATTCTCACTCCTACTTCCCCGCTGCTGTGTTTTTTACCCTTCTGTTACCACAGAGGGGCTACCAACATCACTGATTGGCTCAGCTTTGGCCAGTGGTGGGTCCACCTAGGAGCCAACTAGAACTGGCTCTGTTCCACATAGGGGCAGCTTCTACTGTCTTTTCACAGAAGCCATCCCTGCAGCACCCCTTCTACCAAAACCTTGCCACATAAACCCAGTACAAGAACAAGTGCAAATGGGTTTGTAGCAATGTTCTTCCTTGTTCAAAGTATATTTATGACCCTGCTAGGAGGTTAAACCTGGCTGCACAGAAAAACAATAACATTTCTAAAAAATGGTCCGTTACTCTGTTGGAGGCTTAACATTATACATATTCCATCCAAGGCATTACTGAGGATGCAAACTGTTACTTTAAGAAAAATCAAATAAAATGAATAGATCATATCTTCAGGAATGGAATCTGCAACATTTCCAGAAAAACTGACGACTGATAGACAATTGTTAATAGCACAAGAAGAAACTTGTTAAGTTTATGGTGGGAATCTGGTGAAAAAACAATGTCAAACATTTACCTAGGGTTCAAATGCACTTGACAGCACTTATGTTTCAGGAAATTTGGATTTGCATTCCAGTCATGAATATATAACTCCATGGGACTTCAACCTACAGTGTTTTGATTTACTACAAACCAAATGCCTATCCTCTCTTCCATGAAACATCCACAGTCCTCTCTTGTTGTATATCACAACATGAAGGTGTTTTACTGGGAAAAAAACTGAGAGTTCAAAATGTGATTTATATTATGAATTGTTTCAGCATGTGCTGGACTATACCACAACTTGCTCTCAACCTTCACTCTTCTTAGGGAAGAGTCTGGTTATAATTTAATTAATTCTCAGACAGCTGCAAGTTTTTCCCTTACAAGGAATCCCTTCATTATTTAGACTCTGGCATCTGTATTTCCTAACTGTACTCTCATCATGAGGAAACCCTGGGATGCCATTAATTAAGTGTTCCTCAGATAACCCGCTTTTTTTCAATATTGTTCTATAGCTCAGATTACAACACCTACAAAAAAATGAGTGAAAAATAAGCTAGCATGGTTTCTCTTAACAAACTAAAAGTCATTGCCCAGCATTTATCACCAGGCATTTCAGCCCTTGATATTCCTGTTGTGTTAGACATTGCATAAACATATATTAAACTGCTGCTCCTGCCTCAAAATGTGTACAGTCACATGATTAGGAAAATCATCCACAAACACAGTAAAAAGGGGTCAAAGTGCTGAGCGTTCCTTCTGATTAAAAATTAAAACCTGTAGCCATGGTTTTTACAGAGGAAGCAAATCACTTATCGACATTTTACAATGTTTTTGATTACCTGTGCTTCCTTATTGTGTTGGCTAGGATCCTTTTCATAACTCTCTGCATAGATTCGGAGAGTAGCTCTTACATGGCTAGAAGCACTCATTCTAAAGATGAGCCTGGATGCATCTGAAAAAATAATCCGCAGCCCCTATGGGAAAAGAAGGAGCAGCATATATGTAAGGTGGTAGTACATTTACAAATCACAGTTCACGGCTTTAAAATAAAAACTGAAAGTAAGAGTCATTTGGATGCAATTCCTTTTTTCCCGTAACTTTGGACAAGTCTTTTATTACTCTTTTTTTCCTCTCTAAAGACTAGAAATTACCATGTGTATTCCCTCCCACTCCTCCTAACAAGGACTCTCTTACTGCTGTTTTTATTTTCTTTAGCGGATTTGTTCTTGTTGTGTGTGGCAGAGCACAAAATCAATGGGCTGAGAAATAGTTACAAGATCAGCAAGGATTAGTAGCCTAAGAAATAGCTACAGGAAGAAAAAACAGTTCTCAGTAGTTAATACAAAAGATAACATCAGTTGCTACTCCTCATAGACCATGCAACAGTATCTGATTACAAGGATTTCAACAACAGTCTGTAGTACAATTTAGAATCATAGAATGCTTAGATTTGGAAGGAATTAGATTATCTAGTTCCAAACTTAAAGATTATCTAATTCCAACCCCCCTGCCATGGGCAGGGACACCTCCCACTGGACCAGGTTGCTCAAAGCCCCATCCTGCCTGGCCTTGAACACTTCCAGGGATGGGGCATCCGCAACTTCTCTGGAAAACCTGTTCCAGTGTTTCACCACTCTCAAAGTAAAGAATTTCTTCTAATACCTAATAAAAATCTACCCCCTTTCAGTTGAAAACCATTACTCCTTGCCCTATCCCTACAGTCCCTGCTAAAGAGTCCCTCACCGTCTTTCCTGCAGGCCCCCTTCAGATACTGGAAGGCCGCTATAAGGTCTCTCCGGAGCCTTCTCTTCTCCAGGCTGAACAACCCTGGCTCTCTCAGCCTGTCTTCATAGAAGAGATGCTCCAGCCCTCTGATCATCTTCGTGGCTCTCCTCTGGACTTGCTCCAAAAAGTCCATGTCCTTCTTGTGCTGAGGACTCCAGAGCTGGATGCAGTATTCCAGGTGGGGTCTCATAAGAGCAGAGTAGAGGGGCAGAATCACCTCCCTCGACCTGCTGGCCAAGCTTCTTGTCATGCAGCCCAGGATATGGTTGGCCTTCTGGGCTGCAAGCACACATTGCTGGCTCATGCTGAGCTTCTCATCAACCAAGACCCCCAAGTCCTTCTCCTCAGGGCTGCTCTCAATTCATTCCCTATTTGTGCTCGGGATTGCCTCAACCCATGTGCTGGACCTTGCACTTGGCCTTGATGAACTTCATGAGGTTCACACAGGCCCACCTCTCAAGCCTGTCCAGGTACCTCTGGATAGCATCCCTTCCCTTCAGCATGTCAACTGTACCACACGGCTTGATCGGCAAACTAGCTGAGGGTGCACTCAATCCCACTGTCCATATCGCTGACAAAGATGTTAAACAGCACCGGTCCCAGTACTGATCCCTGAGGAACACCACACGTCACTGGTTGACACTTGGATATCAAGCTGTTGACTGCAACTCTTTCAGTGTGGCCATCCAGCCAATTCCTTATCCATCCATCAAATCCATGTCTCCCCGATTTAGTGAGAAGGATATGTGTGGGACAGTGTCAAATGCTTTGCACAAGTCCAGGTAGATGACATCAGTTAATCTTCCCTTATCCACCAACACTGTAACATCACTGTAGAAGGCCATCAATTTGTAAGGCATGATTTGCCCTTAGTGAAGCCATGCTGGCTGTCACCAATCACCTTCTTATTTTCCATGTGCCATAACTTTACATTTCCCTTAACTTGGGAAACTTAACTTAAGGTGTTAACTAATTTCAAGTGAATTTGCTCTTTGCTCCCATCTTCCCCTCTTTTTTCTTTCCTCATCCCCCCTTTCATAGTGTTTATATGAACACATTCTTCTACTGACCACAGACTTGGATCCACATTTGACAGACTTTCTGTACGGGAAGGCCATTAAGGCCAAAGGACTAAATTGCACAGTTAAATAGTTGTAGTGCTTCAATACTGTACCAATTCTGCACTAACACGCAGCCTAGTTCCCTTTTTGTAAATGCTACCCTTAGGCTAAGTGCCACCTTTACTATGCCACTGAACTTTATTTCCCGTTTTAGTCCTGCTGTGGGCAAATGCCTAGTGTACAAATTGAGATCCTTGCTAGTTTTGGTTAAGGGGCAGTAAACCATTAAAAATGAGAGAATTAAGAGAGAAGCATTTTATTCTTCCAGTTTTATCAGCAGCTTGAGAAGACACTGATGTTAGCAAAACAGTGCTAAACTATAATTAGAAGCCTTTGTTAACTTGTGTATATGCCAAAACATCTTTGGCACCATGTAAAGCAGTGTTTGGTTGACAATCACAGAACCGTAGAATGGTTTGGGTTGGACCTTTAAAGGTCTAGTCCAACCCCACTGCAATAAGCAAGGGCATCTTCCACTAGATGAGGTTGCTCAGAGCCCCGACAAACCTGACCTTGAATGTTTCCAGGGATGGGGCATCTACTACCTCTCTGGGCAACCTGGTCCAGTGTTTCATCACCCTCATTATAAAACAGTTCTTCCTTATATCTAGCCTGAATCTACACTCCTTTAGTTTAAAATCTTGTCCTATCACCACAGGCTCTACTAAAAAGTCTCTCTCCATCTTTCTTATAAGCCCGCTTTAAGTACTGAAAGGCTGCAATAAGGTCTCCCCGCCCGGAGCTTTCTGTTCTCCAGGCTGAACAACCCAAACTCTCAGCTTATCTTCACAGGAGAGGTGCTCCAGCCCTCTGATCATTTTTGTGGCCTTCCTCTCGACCCGCTCCAACAGGTCCATGTCTCTCCTGTGTAACGTCCATAAATACTAGAAAATACACAACAGGAAAATATCATATGTGGATAAAGGGTTGGATTAGATGGCCTAAGAAATATTTTCCCATCTCTAACTTTGGTGATACTATGAAACGTTTTTTAGCTGCTAGTATGGTATTGTGTATTAGTTATAACATGTATTGGCAACATAAATTTATCTAGTAGTCTCAATATGTATAGCATAAGTGACAAACAGAAATAGTTACACTCAGAAGACTGAGCTTCAGAGCTTGCTTTTCTAATATTTGCTATTAGGCCAACTTTGTAATGAGATTGTTCAATTGATGCTGATGTGAGTTTTGCCATTGATTTCAATGGAATCAAGATTTCATCTTGGATGCCTAGAATTATACAGGCAGTTTGTTGCCGTCTGCTTCTGTAAGCAAGGGGTTGTCTCTTGCTGATTGCTCATTAGACTTAACTTTTATGACAGTGAAAAGAAAGAATACAAACTGAAGAGTTTTGCAGTTCTGGGTATATAGCATGTTTTGAATGGTTGTCAACCAGCAGCTCAAAGTATGGAACATTAATGTCAATCAGCTTTCAGAGAAGGGGAAGGGAGTCTAATATATCTGCACAAAATGGAACTGTGAACATCACAGAATGTGATTGTCTTCCTCTCCAAAGACTAAACTGGGATTTTACATGCTCCTGCCAGGCTTAGCAACTCCCACAATGATATGACTAGCAAGACCGCTGGAATACTCTTCACATACTCCATGTTTATCTGGCAATAATAACAATAACACTTTGTCACCAGGTTTTAGCACATCTGAAGTCTCACCATGCATTAAATTATGGTCTTCAGAACAAAAAGGATTTATCAACACTCCCCATAACTCTTCCCATAACTCCTTGATGCAAAAAGACTCCACCAAACTACAGCACCTGTAGACAGTTTGATGCTTCAGTGAATGGCACTTGTGATGTTTATGCAATGTATATAGACACACAACCACTATTCAGACAGTTCACAGTACTATTCCTGAGCTTATTATTGTCTTCATTTTGCATTTCTCAGGGACACATGACTGACAGTATTGATTTTTACAAACATGTGATGATAGCTAATGTTTGTACGTAAGACTAGGATTCCTGCCATACAGCTGAAAATAGCCTGTAAAAGGGAATTACAGAGACACAGTGGCTATATTCCTTCAAAACAATAATCCTAAATGCCAGGGAGAAATCATACGCTATGGCCCTCAGAGCTGGATTGTCAAAGTCAACTTTTAAAGTCACAATATTCGCACCTGAAGATCTAGTTTAATTCATTTTTCAGAGAGGCCAGCAGCAAAAAATCTGACTTTTGACTGTCCCTTAGAAACAGTGATTTAAGCAGTAGCAAAGAATTTAACTCATGAAGGGCACAGAAATTAATGACAGCTATTAAATTTTTATATTCTTCACTGTTTTCTGTAAATTACACCTAAAAGCTGTGAGTTACAAACACTTGTTAAAGACAAAAAACGCAGCCAAAAACATTGCTACCAAAAAAATTATGAAAAAGTATTGCCTGGAGAATACCCTGCAACTCTGCATCTTTTGTAAAGACAAAACCAAACAGGTTTTCCCCACTTCTAACAAAGTACCCAGTCTAACACACAGAAGTTTGACTTTTTGACATTTTTGAGCTTTTATGGTCTGCAAGGTCAAAGCAAGCTGGTGAAATTGCAAGCAGCCTACATACTGTTTGTCGTGATGGCATTTTTTCACCTGACACAGGCTCCGCTAATTTAAGCCACCTATTTGCTATTTATTATATAGAGGGTGTCAGCTCCATGAAACACAAAATCTTATATGCCATACTTACAGATTGACACAAAAGGTAAAAAAAGAAGAGTAGCACACTGAAAAGCCCACAGAACAGAGTAACTTCCAGTTTTAATAAAATAGGACATGGTATTTGTCACAAGAATCATGTTTTTTTACGGGAACAGATTTCTTTTTTTTTTTTTTTTCTTGGAGGAAGCACATGAAAAGTACAGCTCCCACACTGAACATCTGCAGATATTTATTTTAGGCAAATTTGGCTTGCTAACGGATATTAATGAGCTGGGTGGAAACTCTGAAACAAAATTATGTTCCATGGTTAACCCACTGACTTTGAAGCTGATGTGATGGAGGTTCACAGGGATTTCCTTCTTGTACATTACAATGCAGTTAAACAGCTTGCTGACGTATTAGTACCTAAATTGAACCTATTACATATTGGTTTCCAGTGGTTTGGGGTTTTTTTCATTACCAATTTAATAATTAAATAAATAATAAATTGTCATAGTAAGTTAGCACAAACAAGACTAAGCAGCAAACTTAGAGTAAAATATCTTAGGTTTTCAAAAAACATTATTGAAGTATAAGAGTAGGGAGTAACACCAGTAGAACATCCAGCCTACCAGCAACATATTGGACACAGCGAAATATACATAAATTAGGAGCACATAAAATGACTATACTTTTACTTCAAAACACTGAGATTATAAAAAATTTTATTTGCTCCTTTATGGACCTTTGAGTGTCCCCTAGGCTTAGCAGGCCACACTCACTACTCTGACAGGAAATACCTTATTGCTGATACACGATTGGAATATCACTCTGAACAGAGAAGAATTTTTGCCTTATCTCCAAAGAGTTATCTGAAATAACTTTTTTCAAGCTTTTCCAATGCCTGTTTCCTGATTCTTGCTCAAACTGAAATGCAAAAAACCCAAAGACTACATGCAAAGCCCTTTGCATCCCACATCTAACAAAGGAGCCAGAAAACATCAATGAACTTTTCGTAACAAAGCTCGAGTTTTATTCTGTGAATCTCAGAACACAAGAAACCTTAATTAAAGAGCTCACACTTAACCATTATAATGGGCAACTTGTACTTCTCATTCTTCCAATTCAAATGTCACAATAAAATGCAAGTGATCCCATTTCTGGCTTGCAGAATCTTCAGGAGCAGCACTGTTACATGCTCATGTGTGCAAAGGCTAGCACAATAGGACTTTAAAAAAGAAAACAGTCTTCAAAAACAACAGAAAACTTCATTTAATTTCATGTATTATTATTGCACTGTGATAAACAATATTCATGGGTTTCAACAGAATGAATTAGAAGCCACGGTCGGGGCATATAGTTTGCTGCTTGTTTTGTTGTTGCTGTGTTTGTTTTCTGAACCTGGTGCTTATTAACATTGATTCATTATCATGCAGCCAGCTTCTCATTTATGAGACATACACTGAATACAAATCTCTCTTCCCTACCTACTGGGGAACAAAACTTTGAACAGGTTCCTGAAAACCTAGCTGGAAAATCTGCATGAAGCTCATGCCAGTCAAAAAGAGACATCTGCATTTACATGAAGAGCAAGCTACCTGAGGAAAATGGCAGCAGTGAACTATTTCGTTTGCATGGATCAATGTCCTCTCTTATTTTATGGTGCTCGGAAAATCCCACCGAGGCTGCAGACATGCAGAGCTGGGAATACGTGTCCTTGCCAAAAGACAAACTGGTTGAACTGAACTCTCAATAAATACATGCTTCTGCCTTTGAAAATACATGCTTTCTGGTTTTATGGACTCACTTTCATAGCTCATCTGAAAATAGGCCAAGTCTTGTTTCTCTGTTTGTGTTACATGGTGATACGATTAGCAATTATATTCCAATTTAGGACGAGGGTTTTGCATGAAAATTAAGGGAAAGAACAGTACACTGAAAATTCACAAGGTGCTTTTTAGAAGTACAAGGGCCACAAGTCTGCTATGCCTGTAATTTTCCAGTGGACTTGGATACGACAACATCCTCATACCTTGTTTCAGCAGTAATATGCACAAAGAGAGCATCTCAGTGGCAGGTGGGCTGCTTATATTATCTGGATGCAATGATGAATGGAAACTATAAAGACTCTGAGAAGAATGGCATGACAACAGTTTTAATGGCTTGTGATATCATTTGCTAGGGTCTGTTCAGGTCAAGTAATTTACGAACCAGAGAAACTTGGACAATAAGAATAAACAGCATAAAATCAGAACACATTTTAATATGTCATAACGTATATTTAAGATGTTTGAATATGCATTTACACCTGGCAAATGTACATGGTTAGTTTTGAGCACATCATGAATTTCAAAACACTGAAGGCCCAGTTTGAACTGCAGTTCTTGATAGCTAAGGAATCTCATTATGGACACAGCCCAGAAGGAACACAGAACAGGCCATTTGGGCTAGAGAAGCCAAATGTGCCCACATATGGTACAATCCACTAAAGTCTTCTGCAGGCTATGGGCTACAACAGATAACGTGCCTTAATTATGCAAACCCTGTGGGTCACCAAGAGCAAGAACATTTTAACATTTTGCAAGTGAACGTTTCAGATGGAGACTAGAAAAAGGAATGTCTGTCTTTCCCCACAACACTTTGCATTGCTCAGGAAAGGGAACCCTCCCTATACATGCATTGCTGTCAACAGGGATTCCATCCCCTCCTACATTCTCCGTGACACTACTGCCTCCGGTTATGCATAGCAAGTGCAAGCTAAACCAGAGGCGGATTATCTTATCCAGTCCGAGCTAATCTTAAGTAGGAAATGCGGTATCTATCAGAGCAAAGAAAACACCACCCTATAAATAAATGGAGCGGCTTGCCAGCTGAATGTTAGAAACAACACTGTTAGAGACAATATGACAGTTGCGAAACTTTGCTACTCTATCACCACAACCATACCTGTCTTTTGGTCACAGTGCCATCCACAGGATCTATGTACTCAAAACTGTCTGTTCTTTCCACACTGTAGATATTGTTACCCACAGCAAACTGCTGATGGCTGAATGATTTGTCAGTGATCAAAGCTTCCAGGTCTCTCATTATGAAATATGCTGTTCTGGGTTCCAGTGCTTCATAATCAAACCTTGCACATAGGAAAAAAAAAAAAAATAGAACCAAGAAGTAAGTCCCCGACAGCTGAGAAAAGAGTTCTGCTTTCATAGAACTCCATGTATGCACAATTAGCAATTTACTACTTACTTCAAAAATCAGAGGTGGACCTCTGAAGTACTGATTGCAAATTAAACCAGGGCACACATGCAAGTCCTGTGGAATTGTGTGTGTGCACCACAGTTGTACGCTGGCCACCTCACTCTCAGTCAACAGAAATAATTTAGAAAATTCATGGTTTCTAAAGTAGCATAGAAAACTTCATCAATACAGAGCTAGCTTTCCACAATGAAGGACGCAATCAGTACAGTGCCCAACAGCCAAGTGAAACAGAAAACTTTGCTACAAGTTTTGAGGAACAGCTTTGTGCAAAAGACCTTACACGTATATAAACTCCTCTGGATTAAGTCTATTCTAATAGAGAGAAAAAGAGAGGCAGAAACTAAGATGTAAACGACAGCTAGAATTCACCCTTTGAGACCTTAATAAAAATGAGCAAATGTTCAGATCTTTGGAGGAGTTCTCCTGAATAAGAAGTAGGCAAAGTTCCAGTTCTCACTAAAAACAGAAGTTCTCTTCTCAACAGGAAGCACATACAGAAACAAATGCGATTTTGATTTTGCTATGCCTACAGATTCCACAAGTAAATAGTTCAAATCTTTCTGCCTTTCAACATCAGAAAATTCAATTACTCATATACCATAAGTGACATATACACAACGCTCCTTCAGTAAGTAAAAAACTTCTGCTGCTACTTACTCATCAGAAAAAAAACCTGCCTACAGAACAGTGGCAATCTGTGGCAAATTATCATTCTGTGGACACAGTAAATGCACACCTAAATGCAGCTGAGCACAACAAAACAAGCCATGGTTGTAGCAGGATTGTCATATCAGCTGCATAACTTCCTGTGCGGTTTTCTAATTTTTCTCACCTGCAGTAGTAGTGTCGGCCAAATTTTGTCCAGTGATCCCTGACAATCTCCTCCACGGTTTGCTTTCGAGCTGCTAGGATTGAAAGCCAAACTAGCACAGCCCACAGTCCATCTTTCTCTCGAAGGTGATCAGACCCTAAAGAGACAAACGTAAAGCACATTATTTGGTATCACTGCAACTCAGAAAACAAGGTAAAGAGGCTGGGAAAACGTCTCATTTAACTTTGTGTGTCACACAGCAGGAATCAACAGTACTAACCTCCACAACTCTGATATCTTACAGACGGACAACCAGAGCTAATGTTTAAAATGTGATTTATTTATATATGACAAAGTCCGTACTCCTAAGGTTAAATAAAAATATGTACGAGTACTTGAATAGAAATGGTAGTAATAGGAAAACATTTTTAGTCATGATCCTGCTCACTGACATAGAGGGTGTTTTCACACCTCTGGTACTGTTTCCCAGAACTGGGCTAGATAGGCAAACCCCTGGCCACGAACCAGAATTTTCTGAGTTACGTTAGTCTAGTTCAACAGCATCTCCTTATCTCTGCAGATGTTCGTCCGTCAAGCTGCAGAGAAAGAATTTTCCCATTCCATGAAAAAATGAAGATTTCCAGAATGTTAATGACGTCCCATCAGGACAAAAAAAAAAAAGAGCCTGAAAATGTTTCTGGAAAAAAAAAAACCAAACCCAAGAACAGCACTTTATCCGCTTTCTATATTTTTTCATACCTCTCAGTGGTAAAGACGTTTGGATGTTCAGATCTAAATCCCTTCCGAGGTTTGTATTTATGAAGAGAGAAATTGATCCAACAATGGAGATCAAGAACAATTTTGGAATACCCCACAGCACTTAGTACATACTCTCAGATATGGGAGGCACAAGTTCAAGTCTATTATCTGAATTCAAAAGAGCGCAGATTTGATCTTGCAGTTCCCAAGTCCAATGCCAACTTGGAGTAACAGACTGCTCTGCAATAGACACCTAATGTATCTTAACCAGAAAAATTTCTATGAAGTTAAGCTCTGCCTGTTAAAACTGGAATGTATCAATCAGCGAAAAGTTTCAATAAAATCAGTATTCTCTAACAGAAGACTGTTTCATGGGAAGGTTCTTGGTCAGCAAGTGCCCTCTCCTTTTGGATAATTTAGAAGAAGCTTTTGTGGCAATATTTTTCTAACCCAGATTACCAATAAATCACAAGGAAGCATGCATGAGAATTAACATAAAGTAAGTTCCAAGACACCTAACGCTCAGTAGATGATGATGATGACTACATAAGGTAATCAACTCAAAAAAATTGAAGAGAAATCAAATATATCACCATTGCTCTGGCTTAATAGCACTTGATTTGGTTGAAGTTTGTTAGCTGCAACCTTATAATTTTCTGTCTAGTCGCACATTACTGAAACTCTGAGTACAAAACAAGTGCAGTAATTCACAAATTTTCTTTCCTCCACGAACTATGTACTGATCAGGGAAGCAACCAGTAGAACTGTGTGCTTAGAAGATACTTAGCAAAATCCTCCAGAGAGGAATCTAACTACAAAGTCTTAGGTTGAAAATCTGATTTTTGAAATACTCTCCTTCCTCAAACACAAAAATCCTGTGTCAGTAAGACTGTTTCGCAGTACTGTGGTTTTACATAACAGCCTGCAAGGTCTACACAGTCATCTGTCAAAATGGCTGTGGTTTGCTACTGGCAGAAGATATGGTTCCCACAACATAAATTGATGCACTGAAGCTGTTAATCCTGTGAAAAACTGTCAACAGAAAATTAAAGACATATAAGGAAAACAGCAAGATGTGCAGAGAGCCACAGTGATTCCTAGAGTTCAGTCTTGACATCCATCTTCCAGTCACTGCTGCTGCCTTGGACTTGTAGTCCCTCTTCTTGGGAGAGGGTAATGGTCACAGCAGCAGTTGCTCCTCATACATATCTGCTAAGAGCCCGTGGTCCTGGTCCTGCCACAGCTACGGCTGACACTTACTCTTCTTGTGTTATGTTCAACCCTGTGGGTGGAGACCTCCAACAACCTGAATCTAACATTAAGCAAGTTAGCTACCACAAAGTTAACTAAATGCAAATTACTATTTCAGCACAGTATCTGAGTTGTATAGGAACAATGACTGAAGACTTGTGGAGAGGAAGAAGACTTACATGAAGATTAGGTTTATGTCTTAAGTTAGCTAATGCGGAAAACAAGGACACAAAATACTGTAGACAGATTTAAGAGCTGAGAGAAAGTAATGTTCCTTCACATTTGCAAAGTAGCTGTCATGATAGTAAGAATACCTACTTTCTGACACTTTTTTATCTGCCTTGATCTGTGATCTGCAAACTGTCTGCAACAAGGGCAGCCTCCCACTGCAGTGCCCGGAGCTATGGGCTGGTCCTCCAGGAGCTGCTGTAGAAGGAGCAGCAGCTCACTTTGTTTCCCACTCCGGAGTCCCCATTGCTGCCAAAGCATGGAGCCCAGACTAATCAGAAAAAGAAAGGCCAGGGTTATTTACGAGATCCCAGACAGAGCTTCAGGTAAGAATGGAAAACAAACCACAGGAAGTCAGCCCTTAGGACAACCAGGTCCTCACCTCTTCTACTCCCATGTCATGATAACACGCCAGATCAGCTGAAGGATGTTTTCCACAAAAACACCAGCAATAAGGCCTATGAATAATAAAGTTAGCTTTGCTCATGAAAGGCATGGTCACAATCACTGCCATTGTAGCCAAGAATCTGTTCCTAGATAACAGTGCTGGTGCAGGTTTCTGCCACCGCCACTGAACGAGAGACCTAGAACAGAACTGTCACTTCCCACTGGTGCCCATCGTTTGTTCCCCTGGCAGCAGCAACAAGAGTTGACAGGTCACCCGAGGGGCTGGGGGGTCCCTGGGGACGAGGAGCAGCGGGGACTCCCTGGTGTCCATCAGGGCCGGGCCTGGCAGCCAGGGCCTGTCCCAGCACCAGCACAGAGCAGGCAGATGGGGGAGCACCAAGACGGCCCCAGACCCCAGCCTCGGGCACCTCCACAACCTCGGGGCTGTGGGGAACTGGAGACCAGCCCTGCTGTGGCATCCCCTGGGGGGTGACACGGGGTCCTGGGCCATGGGCAGGGTGGTGGAGCCTCAGGGGGTAGGCAGGGCCCTGGTAAACAGCAAGCTCACCCCACCATGGCTGTTCCTTCCCTTCTTAACCTGTCTGGCCCTCCTTTCAGCCATAGCACTGAAAAATTCAATTTCACCTGAAAAGTTACTCCTGTTGCTGATATTACTGGCAACTTAAACTGCTTAAGTGTCTCAACAGACACCAGCAAGAAGTGGAGGCATGGTATTGAGATAAACACCTCAGCAATCTGTTCCAACGTAAACAATCATTTATTCTTCTGTTGTGTAACACTCTGCAGACTGCAATTCATCAAATCGTACGGTGAAAGGCACAGCATCCATTCAGCAAAATGGCCTATACATCATGACAACTGTGCAATGGTCTGAACTGAACACCAAAGAAGAGATGTGTTTTGATTTAACAAACACTTCGAGTGTGTTTCACTGAACTAAAATGGTCCAGTGAAACATGGACAGAAGAATTTTTGGAAAGGTCTCTGTTGTGCTCTGAGCCCTGTTCCGGCATGACTTAGCTCATAAATCTCTATGAATAGGGATGAGTATCATTCTTCTGATCCATTTAGCAGCTTTGGCATGTGTTGTGTCCTTCTGTGTCCTTCAGAAGGACAATACAGATTGTTGCTTCTCTGGAAAGAGAAAGCATTGGAAGAAATAACCCAGAGGAAAAACTCTGGATGGAAAAGCTGGAAAAAAACCAGCTGCTCCAGAATTGAAAATCACTGATTAAAAATGCTAGCCTGATGTGAGTACAATAATCCTGTGTGCCCACTAAGTGTCTCAGCTTGCTATTCTTAATAGGAGCAAAACTGACAACTGGGATTTCTCAGAACGTGTTTGTTCCACCTCCTTTATTTCACCAGCATATCCACCAACTGGGTTACTATATGCATATATTTGTTTTATTTATTGCAAATTAAAACCCATTACCAAAACTCTATTAGTCAACTCTGTTTTTCACCTACTGTACCTTTGCTGGTGGCTTTGCTCTCTCTCACTTACTGCTACTGCCCAGCTCACATGGTAGAAACTCTAGGGAGGGAGCTCGTTCTGCTGCCTCTGTTCAGCTAACAGCATTCTTGTTTTCTTTACAGATGCAGTATCTGCTGCTATGAATCTGCAGAGGCAGAACAGCCCTATGCAAAGGGATCCAGTAAGAGGTGCCTCACAACCAATGTATTGTTGCGATTGCAATACTAACAGTCTTGCTGGGAGCTCTCAGCAATCTCAGGATAATTCTCAGTAATACTTTTAATTGAAACATCCAGGGCATTAATGAATTCCAGCACCTCTTTAAGGAGCTGAAGCAGAAAGAGGCAACAGAACAGTGGAGTCAACAACTATTTTTCTGCTTATCCCATCATATTTAATTTGCCATCGGTAAGGGAAATTATAACAACGGCAACTACTTCAACAGCTTATCTTTAAGTTAATTTGCCAAATATTTCTCCATATAACAGTAGCAAAAATTGTTTTTTACTACCGCAACAGTCAATTGCTGTGGCCTGACTCAGAATAAACAATCTGGGATAAACTGTCAGAGCATGTTCCCATTCATAAAGTACTCAGCTTATACAGGCTTAAACTGAAGTAAAGCCTTGAGTGCCAGTAGCCTGAGAAACAAAGTTAAATTATGTAAAAATGTTCATATTATGATTTTTCTTATGATACTGTAAATCTGTTGGGCATGCATGCTGCCTTTTACATATCTAATTTATTCTGTATCTGAGAAGATTTCCAGTTCCAAGACAGTGAGCCCTGAGGGTCATATGCATGAAGAAAATGTAATTGCTTTTCCCTAAATTAGTTAACTCTATTGACTGTATTGAATCCTGCAAATGTGATTTTAAAACAAAAATCTGACTTCAGCGAGTATACAAAATCACAGTAAATAATTTTGTTTGCACACACGTTGAGTCTTATAAATTTATCACCCAGCAACTTGAAACTTGACAATATTTTAGGCAAATGGAGATTTAGGGTCAGTCTGATCTGTTCCTTTATTCAAGTTAATGAGATTATTTTAGATTTGTGTTACTGTAACAGATACCACCAAACAGCTCTTCTAAGGCTTTCATTAATCTCAGCAGCAGCACATCTTTAAAGTCTCCACTAGTTCTTTTTCCACATAATGTTGCAGAATGTGGTTGGTTTTAATGGCATCTGGAAATTTGGAGATGAAGCATGCAAATTTATGAAAGATGTAGCAATTACTTAAGTGGCTTAAACTGCAGAAAGACAAATCAGCCACACAGGTCTCCTAATCCTGATTAATAGTTTGCTGATGAAATTTAGAAACTAGTTGCTGCTGCTGACGCCCTTCCCTGAACTGTGTCCTGGGCATTAGTCATAGAACTAGAGAGCTACTAACTTCATCTGACAAGCTCCCCACACTGCTACAAAAATGGAAGAAGTTTTTAAAGCATTGGTTGAGCTCCAAGATCAGCTGCCAGAAAACAAGTCTGGGAAACACAGCCCTATGGGATGTTTTAAAAATCTTTTGTCCTTTTATAGCAGAAAATTTGCTTTTATTTACTTGCCAGAGCAAAACCCCTTATGTTATAAAACCAAGGCTCTGTATTATTTGAAATTCGAGCTGGGCTGGATTACCTGGGTGCACAAGCAATGGGTCTCCAGTGCTGTTCGGTTAGTTTGATGATAGAAGATAGATCTGTAAAACTTGTTTCTCTTGCACAGGACAGGAAGTTTCCCACTCTAATCAGCTATACAGCATATTTCTTTAAATATTCCACGCTGAAAGCTAAAGAAGTGCCAAGTTTAAGTGCCCTAAATAGATATGATTGAGGGGAAAGCTGTAAAATTGATTCAAATGCCCAATACTGGCAGAAACTTGTGAGGGTCATGCAGTTTAGAACATTACTAGAAGATTCGCAATAAGGTAAATATTTATTGCTAAAAACAGCTCGCATCGATAAAGTATTGGTCATCTACAGACAAGCCTGTGTTTTACAAATAAACCTCCTGTCATATGAGATATTTTCAGACAGCTGCATTGAACTGAAAGATGATAAGGAAACTGAGGCAGGGAGAAAAGCAAACTTTAGGTATCACAGTTGTTGCATAATTGTCCTGCAGGTACTGTCATGATTCATTTACACAACAACTACACATGCACTGAGGAATTTAAACCCAGTGCTCAAGTTGTCTGGATGCCCATGTGACTGAATCTTGAGGGTTCAGACTAATCTTTAGATGGCACTGGCTTAAATGGGAGGTCAGGAGGCTTTCTGCACTGAAGTGCTGCAGGTACAACAACGCTCATCTGACCAGAACATACAAGGATGCACAGATTAAATACAGCTGTAGAGCAGCTCTCCACGCTGGCCAGCAATATGTTGTTCAAACACCCTCAGAATTCACAAGAGACAGAATTTATCAGGGATCTGCAGAATTAATGGTAGGATAGGAGAACCAGATTCAGACAGGAACACAGAGAATGCTAGGAACACAGAGATTAGTCTGAAGTCGGGAGACAGGAGCTGCAAAATCAGGAGAGAGGCTATAGTACAAAATGCAATTGCTCTAGGGCCCTACAGAAGGAGGTAAATGAAGGATAAAAGTCAAGTGCAAAACCAGAAAGAAGTCAGGGGAATTATCTTGCCTACCTAGAAGAACAGACAAACTCCAGAGGCCCTTCCTTGACCTCTAAGAGACACCTGTCCCTCTTTTCCAACTTCAACAACCATCTGATACTCAGGGTAATAAAGTTAGGCCAATGCCCTCAGCGTTTCAGTAGATCAAGCCCTGAAATCACTTCTTTTGATTCCTATATAACCGGTCTGCAAGGCCAAAGTCCAGCAATGCTTGGGACAGCCTGCTTAGCAAGACCTGAACATGCCTTTTCAACGTGCCAGAGAAATCTGATGTTTGGCATTTTTTTATAACTGCAACATAAAATTTTAATGACAAGTCTCCTGAAAGGAGACAAGGCTTCTACTAAGCAACCGAAGATTCTTCCCTTCTCCCTGGGAAAGAAAGTATTTGCAAGAGTCGTACTCAACATCACCAGATGATGATGTCTAGGAGCCTTACTTCCCAAGTAGAAACAGGCCCTGATGCAGTGATTTGTCATGGCATATGGCACATAGAGGCCAACCCTGCTTTCTCTACATACCTCTACAGATAAAACTGCATGCAGCAGTGGATGTTGCGCTCCATGGGCTAAGGTACCCAGACGTACCTCAGCCTATGGGAACTCACCATCAAACTCCTACAAAACTCCTTCCAGTCAAACCCCGCACTTCCCCTTCTTCAGCATGATGATGAAGGCAGCAGTTTTTTTCCAAATAATTTGGGTGCTAATAGGGTCATATGGATGTCTAAAGACCCACCCAAGTTTCATGGAAATATCTGGTTTGGGATGAGCAGGAGGAACTTCAGTATTTAGACGAGAAGGGTACAGAACTGGCCTGGTGAAAAACCATCAAAAAACAGTGAGAGTTGAAAACTGCCTGGTCCAGATTTCTCATGGGCAAACGGAGACGCAGTCTAACAACACACCACAACAAATGTCAGTACATTCTGATAGGTACAAGACCTTCCTGCCTCTATCTCCAAGTTAGAATTCACTCAATAACCTTGCAGAACACCCTTTGAAAATATCTATCCAAAAGATACATCCAAGGCAATACAAATCTGTGCCAGTCATAGCAATTAAGCCAAGACATTCAGGTTGCTAATCATGGGACGTTGGTTCCCACTCACAATAGAAAGAAAACAAACATTCATTATTGATTTAAATTGTCTTTTTACAAATAGACATCCAAAGAAATCTAACACATTTTTGGTTCTTCCATCATAATCCATTCAGATACTTACAGAAAGTTTAATGACAGGCTAACGCATAAAGTGGCATGTCTGTGGCTTAAAGGTATCCTCATTTTTAAAAAAGCAGCACTCTGCTCTAATTGACCTCAACCAACAAACTTAATACTAGACAACTCAAAGCAGAAAGAAATTTGTAACCAGGTTTCACTGCATGATAAATTATTTTCCATGGAAAGCTGTAGCCAATTAATTATATGCCAAAATAAAGAACTCCACGGGACTCACATCAAAATACAGATAAAACTATCAGCCAGGCAAATGGTTAAGTCATTCTGATATGCGTGTATTCAAAAACACTTGTAACATAACCCTACTAATAAATAGAAAGAAGAAATAATTTCTCAGACAGAATTCAGGAAAGAAAAAAAAGAAACACTGTGAAATTTATTCAGTTTTTCTCATAAACAAAACCACATTTGTGCAGATTTGCAGACTACATATTTTAATTGTTCACTGTAATGTTTCCTGTCAGTACTGAATTCATGAGGGCTCAAATTCGTCTTTCATTCTGCATTCTCTTGTTCGACTGGTTCTTGGGACAGATAAGGGAGAAATACTTAGGGAAAACACAGATGCTGACATGTGACTGAATTTCTTCTAATGATGATTTTATATGACTTTTGAGCAATTGTGATGTTCTAAAAAGAGATGCGTGCAACAGGCTTGATTAGACATACCATTAGACAAACCAATCCTCATACTTTGCACACTGAACCACGTTAGGAAAAAAACAGTGTGGTTTCTCCATACAGGCATAATCCCTCCAAACGCTGTTGCAGCCTGTGAAAAGACTATTACAGTGGAATCAGTGACGCCTTCCTGCATCATGTTCAAATCAGAAGAGATTACTGGACACCTCCAAAAGCTGTCTGGGCAGTGATAAGATTGCCTCTGGTTTCTGAATGTCCATCTTTCACATTTTCATACCACAAGTAACCAGACTCCAGAGTTGCAAGAAGACCCTCAAGATGTGAACAACTGGCAGTTCTCTGTTCCAGCACAAGATAGAGTTAATTCATTGATTCTTTTGGATTTGACTTGAGTCATCCAGGAAAATTAAAAGTTGTCATTAAAAGTCTGTGGAAATTTTTGGTTAAGTGTTACTTACCAGTGCCAAAGCTTTCCTCTCCACAAAGCGAGCAACGTCCAGAGTCCATGAGATTGGAAAAATATCTCCAACCTGTTGGTGTCTCATACACAGGAACTTTCATTACTTTCGCCACTCTGGAAAAGACACAATAAAACAAC
>VXBH01003138.1:214075-225569 GCA_013400035.1 Rynchops niger | reverse complement strand
AAAAAAAAAAACAAACAGAAAAAAGAGAACAGATCAACAGCATCATTATTCAAAACCAATCCTTGTCTCAGAATCTGACTTCAACCAGAACCCAGATATACACAGTTTTGTTACACTAATATTTTAATGCAAGTTAAAGCATCATGTTGAAGTAACTTCCTTTACAAAACACAAGTCGTCAATGCTGATATGCTTGAAAGACACTTTTACTTCTGTTCATGTGTTCAAAGCCAAAACAATACAGGAATGTTTCCATGATGCAGCATGTCCTCTAAAAAAAGGTCTCCCAGTCTCAACCTGAGTCTGAACTTACTTCCCCTGTGTCCTCTGACACACCTAAATGAAACACTCCCACTAGGTGGCTGACCTGACAGTATTTTCAAGAACCAGCATAAACCACCACGTAAGCTGGATGCGCTTTCTCCTCCCCAGGTTGTTAACCGGTAATTATTCCTGTTATAAACTATAATGAAAAAATCCTTTCTTGAACTAAGAAAGGAAAAAAAAAAAAACCAAACCACCAAATCCTCTAAGGAACTCACTACCAAGCTGGGATTTATGCAGAATTAATATTACCATTCTTCTTGTTTCTAATTATATTTGCTCATTTCCATTGTGTGCCTAGGATTTTCAGAGCCAACTGTTTTCTAATACAAAAAATAAAACTTGAGATACAGTCAAGCAATCTCACTGACTAATTAGAAAGGACCTTACAATCTCCTTAGGACTGCTGCAGCAATCACACCTAACAAACATTTCCTTAATTCCACCCCCACAGAAGAATACTTGATGTGAGATAATTTATGTAATTTTAACTACAGCCAAGCCCAGGCAAAGCAGATCAATCAAGGCGCTTAATACAATCCACGCAGAATTCATGTCAAGGTGAAAGCAGTCACCTTTCTGATCAACAAAGAGACACCTGTTTTCATACAGTCCATCACTGTCTGAAAGTACGCATGTAAAGTAGATGAGATGAACTGTCCAAATATGCAAATACTGACCCTTTCAAAACCTGGTACATAAATGTACCTAAATTACAGGTACTGAAATCTTTAAACTGTTAATTACCACTGGTATTAAGTCTCCAAATCCACTTTTTTTATCTGTCACTATCTAAGTCTCCTTCTATTGAGCCTAGTTGTTCATTTTTGTACTAATATACTACACCTAAAAAGACTGTTCTTTAAATGAGATAGAGTGAGAATTGCTGATACTTCTTTTAAAAGAGCTAAAGTGGGACCTGGACTAAAAAATATAATCAAAATGTTTAATACTAAACTCCATTTTCATGTCTCCAATTTCAAGGTGAAGGCAAGTGTATACCTCCTTGTGTTTATACAGCACTAGCTAAATTATTGGCCCTTAGAAATGCTGCTGCATAAGGGAGATTATACAGTGCTGAGCTGAACAGGTTTCTGGCTAGCTCTGCAAAAAATCAAGAACATAAAAGGATTTAAACTCTGTGTGACAGTAACTGCAGGCTGGGACCAGGACCGTGCTGCCAAAAAGTAGAAAACAATCAACCAGAAAACAATGGCTAACAGGCTGGAAGAGCAAAACCAATTCTCTTGAGGTAGCCTAACAATATAGCAGGAATATCTCTGCTTGCAGAAATGTTCCCATATCCTGGTACTCTTCTTGGAGAAGGAAATCCTTTCCCTTTCACTTTTCTGTATTCCTCTAGCCTGGGGAAAAACACCCTTGGCTGGACCTATCTTGACCAGCACCACAGGCTTCCAGGGGCTGTACTGCTTTTGAAAGATTTCTACGCACTAGGCTACCACTGAAAATACAGATGTTGATTCTGTTGTTTAAGTAAGACTTTAAACTAAGCCTTTCAAACAGACAAACATAATATACATATAAACATATACACACAAAGTTTATAGTGAAATATGACAGATTGTTCCTTGCAATGTTTTTTTTGTTCTTGACTCTTAAGACTTCAACAGAGTAAATAAGTAGAAACATATTGAAAATGAAGCATACTCTTGTAATTGCAATTTTACTGAAATAATCAACACTGGAAGTCTCAACAAATGAAGAATGTGCCCTTATGCAACCTACAGACGTTTAAGGTGAATGATCACCCCAGGAAGCATGAGAGGGGTTCCCACAGGAAGTAGCAAATAATTCTAAACGCTGCAGACTCAGAGAAATAATGTGCTGCATCAGATCAGACAAATAGCAATGCAAACTACAGGAAAATACCCTCAGAGGAAGGAAACTAATATTCTGTAATTGGGAAATTACTAGGTCTTCAAAGCCAGGGAAAACAGGGATTAAATGCAGGAAGGGGGAGGGATTTTTTATGCTCCCACATCTACATCTTTCTAAACAAGAAATATGATGGGTATGACCTCAGTGCAGAGAAAGTTTTTTAAAAAAGAAGTATATTAATTTAACAAAATAACCGTTTTTTTTTTCACTTTACATTCACCCATCTGCTGTCTAGTAGGCAAAATGACAAAATGAGAGCTTTCAGTCACTCCTACACCAAGTAGCCACATTTTTAAAAGCAAAGTCCCAGCTGAGACAAGAGAGCAGCATCCCTTGTGGACCACAGTTTGCAAATTAGTTCCTATGTATCACTGAAGTTTTACAGCACTACCTAATGCAGCATATGAATTCATGACAAGCTTGAAAGACACTAAGGAAATATTTTATTCTGCTAGGCAAATAAAAGCTTAGGATGAGGGTTTCTGGAACTTGTAATTCTGCAAGAACAATTGCTGGTTGAGCCACTTTAAAGGTTTTTGGTTTATCTGTTACAAATCACATATCCATTAATTATAATCTATGAAGTTTTTAGCAACGTACCTTCACAGGACAGTTCAAACAAGTCTATATATACACAGCTTTTTAAGTTTTTCTTTCTTTTCTGTACGTTTACACTGAGTCTTTACATTTGGGGAGTTGGAAATGGAAAGTCAAGTGGTTTTGTTGTCTGTATGAGATCTCTTGGTCAAACAGGATACTACTTTTCTCAGAAAGTGAGTTTTGGGACTGGTGCTGCAAAGAGTTTATATCTTGCAGAGGTCTCACTCATCAGAGTAAATTTTATATGTCCTTATACATAGGTATAATGCATCGTTATCAAGATACTGATGCAGCAGTGCTCCTGTAAGGGCAATACCTCAGCCTCTGAGTTCTCTGGGTGAAGGTGTTACCTGTCAAAAGGCCCAACTTGATGGATGAAATGTACTTCCAGAGCAATTAAAAATAAAAACTGGAAAAAAATACGCCACATGAATAGGTTCATCTTCCCGGTCTATTTGAAGTAAAGGCATTCTATTTATGTCTACCCACACAGTTGATATACCTGTGTTTATATTTTCTATGAGTATGAACTATGTAGAAGGAATACAACAAACCATGGACATTCTGGTTCTTGTCACCTCAGACATTTATTGGGACTGACTTCAAACAGTATTCTTACTTGGCTTCTTTCAGCATAAGTGCTCACTACATCAATGAGATTACACAATAAAGTTTCTCCTGTCTGTGTGCAGCACTATTTAGCTCTTGCTAGACCAGGAAACAGGGTGTTTACACTTGGACCTAAACTGAAGGGCAGTCGCCTTAGTTATTCTGCCCATATCAGAGCTAAGGGTATTTATGTTCCCAGTATGCTAAAATACTAATTAAGGAGGGGAAAAAATCAAAGAGTGGACTGTACTTTTTGCAATTACACACACTATTTAAAACCATATTTTGTGAATTTAAAAAAAGCAGGAGCAGATGGTTTTAAATGGGGAGATAATAGTGTGAGTTAAAATAAGAATATGAAGTATTGGGAGATTATATAGTTAAATTTACCCTTCTACTGTACAACTTCATTCTCATTTTTATTTTGAAGAGCTAGTCTCACACTGCCTATACTGACCACCCACTTTTTATTAAAACATAAGGAGAACACATATAACGCAACCATGAGAACCAGTTTGAGTTACTATTTTGCAGTTTGAATTATTGGAAAGTTTACAATCCAACACAGAACTGTTAATCCAATTCGTGAACTCTACAATAAGTCTCACCAAAGCATGAGCTGTCCAGTTCATAATAAAGGTAATAATGAACTTAATAATAATCTTCATAATGAAGATCAGGATTTTTGAAATTTTCCTGTCAGAAAAAAAAATCAACAGCTAATTCTGAAATTCCAAAGGGTTAAAGGAGTATCCTTATGTTATCCTTCTTTCAGTTTTCCACCCAGTAGAGACAACAGACTATTTTTGACAGATGGGCTCATCAATAAAGCAAAGTGGTCCGTGAGGGTATTTCCCAGTCACTGTGGTTTTGCACTGGCAAATCACCAGTGACTTCAGCAGAATTACCCTGACTTCCTTTAACAAAAATCAGAGGGAAGTTTGCTCCAACCTATTCTCTACAATGCCACAAAGGTCCTGATGAATACACATCATTCAGATACAACACATGGCCTGCGTCAAGCTGACTTCTTGTGCCCAGTGCAACTTCTATAACTTCTGAGAATAGACCAGTCAATCAAACAGAATTATCCTGCCGAAGTTGTGATGCCTGTTCACCACAAAGATGAAAGTCACAACACTGGGGGAAGGGCTTTCTTTGACAGGCCTCAAGAACTGTTGTAAATGACTGTCTCGAGTTTTGCATTGTAAGTGAAATGCTGGCTAGGGTAAACTGCAGCATTGCACTCATGCTGGAGTCTTAGCTTGGAGAAAGACAGAGATATTAAAGAAAGAATCATTAAAAAAGCTGCAATTGCATGTCNTCATAGCCATATGCATGTCACCTAACTAGGAGAACAGAGGGTACAGGACTCTTGATAGCCCAAATGATTTTCCTTGCAACTACAGTAAAAATATTATCCTGCTTAAACTATGCAAATAGATAACTTTCCATTGGACAAAAAAAAAATAAATATATTCTTTTATTTAAAAGGGTTAAAGGAGTATCCTTATGTTATCCTTCTTTCAGTTTTCCACCCAGTAGAGACAACAGACTATTTTTGACAGATGGGCTCATCAATAAAGCAAAGTGGTCCGTGAGGGTATTTCCCAGTCACTGTGGTTTTGCACTGGCAAATCACCAGTGACTTCAGCAGAATTACCCTGACTTCCTTTAACAAAAATCAGAGGGAAGTTTGCTCCAACCTATTCTCTACAATGCCACAAAAGGTCCTGATGAATACACATCATTCAGATACAACACATGGCCTGCGTCAAGCTGACTTCTTGTGCCCAGTGCAACTTCTATAACTTCTGAGAATAGACCAGTCAATCAAACAGAATTATCCTGCCGAAGTTGTGATGCCTGTTCACCACAAAGATGAAAGTCACAACACTGGGGGAAGGGCTTTCTTTGACAGGCCTCAAGAACTGTTGTAAATGACTGTCTCGAGTTTTGCATTGTAAGTGAAATGCTGGCTAGGGTAAACTGCAGCATTGCACTCATGCTGGAGTCTTAGCTTGGAGAAAGACAGAGATATTAAAGAAAGAATCATTAAAAAAGCTGCAATTGCATGTCTTTGTTGTCTTCCACCACCTGTAGGTATCAGCTGCATGTGTGAAAGATGCTCACAGACATTGGGTGTTTTAAAACACAGGCTGGCATTTCATAGGCGCATTTTTTTTTTCAGTCCTACTCCTCTCTGTGGAGCCAGGGCTGAGGTAGACAAGGTGCTGTAATTTAGAGTGCAACAAGCCTGATTCTGCAGGAGGGCAAGCACTCTTGGGCCCTAACAAAAAGGAATTGAAGGAGTTTGTGGGACACACATGGGCCACTCTAGGGTAGTCTGTGGTAGCAGCATTTCACAAGAGATCAAACCTCTGTACATGTTTCTTTCAGAGTTACTGGCTGTGGAAGAAAAAGGTTTGACACTGGGTCTTCTAGATCTCTACTTAGCCACTGAAGTTGACTGTGTTATCGAATCTCTAGCTGATAAAAGAGTCATTGATTTAAGACCTGAAGCATAAGTTCTTTTAAAGACAAGACTATGGTTTGACTGAAACTAAGAAAAACGTTTTTTCTTCCCACTTCTGTAGCCTTCCTGCACGCAAAGAATGAAAAATATCTCAAGTAAGGATCTGCACTTGATTTATCAAGAAAATAATTTCCCTAGTTCACAGTAAGTCTTCACACAATCTAACCTTGGCATAAGACTGTGGTTTATTTGATATTTTACTGCCTGAGATGTTTCAAAATTTTTGTAACACTCTGGATGCTTCTGTGAACAAAATAACTGAATTATGTTCGCCTACAGCAATTTTGCCATGCCCTTATTAGAAATCCTGCTTTTGCTATTCTCTAACCGTATCATACAGTCTTTGCCTTGATGGACTTACTGAAGTGTACTTGCAACCAGACCTGTAATTGCATGGGTTCGCTTTTTTGGAGTGCTAAGATGACATCCAGGATTGAACTTCTATCATGCTGCTATAGTTTCTTTTCCCTCCAATCATTGGCATTACTTATCTCATTTCCTCTCCAACACTCAAATTTCTTTTGCAAAGAATTTTTTTTAAAACTTTATTGCAAATTTAGACACAATATTTACTGCCTTTTTAGTCACCCAGTCCCTATCCCATTCTCACTGCATGATGTTTCCACTTGTTCTTTCTACAGTCTCATCTTGTTGATGCTCTGAAGAGCTCTTTGCTACTTGTTTCTCAACTTCAGAAGTCTAATTCTGCTCACCTTTGGTCAGTTCCCTCTTCATTCTTATTATTTCACAAGATGTAGGAGCCATAGACTAAATGGTTTTAACTTTTTTCTTCAGTCTCATCTGTAAGTCTCTCCTGCTTTTTAACTATGCAGCTCCAACAGCCTGTGAGAAATTTACAGCAGTAGCAATGATAGCACCAGCACTGGCACCAACTATAATGTGAAATGGATGTTCTGCTTCTGGATGTTTTCACTCTGTCCGCACCGCCTTCCCTTAAAAGGCTTCAACTGCATATTGTGCAAGGAGCAGAACTAAAACAACAGTCACTGTCCTTATATGGTCAAGTATTACAGTGTTACTCCTTCCCAGTCTTTAATTTATTAAGCAAAAAGCAGTGGAATGCTAAGCCCTTGCACACAACACAGATAACCACGACATTTCGCTAAGATAAGATGTAAACTGCCGTGGCTGGCAGAGAGGCTGCCAAGAGCACAAGGCAGAAAGAAAAAAGGTTAGTAGACAACAAGTTCCTTTTCTTCCTGCTTTCAAGTATGCTACATCTCACAGAAAAAGATCATAGTAACAGAAATCAATAAACCAAAAACATCTGAAGACACGTTAGCTACAAAGGATCTAAAAACATTTAGCTTTCTTGGTTTTGCTTCCTCTCCACCCCTGCAAAGTTTTAACTCTAAAATGCTTCTGCTGGTGAACTAAAGGTACACTGAGCCAAGGTCTGGTGTTCAGGGGTAGTTTTTATCTTGAAAACTGGTAACCTCAGGTGTATTTTGGGGGCTGACAATAGTTCTGAGGACGGTTATGGCACGCTAATAACTGCAGAGATCATCTCCTTAATTCTATTCAGGACAGTTTGAACTCCCTTTCTGTCAATGGAGCCTCCTGGCACTCATGCAACGTAACTGCAGCGCCAACTGACTGTTCCAGTATTCTCTCCTGCCTCTCAGTCTCACACTGGCATTTCCCCGTGTTTGAAATCTTTCAACAGCAAAAACTTAAAATTATCCCAGCACGAAAGGCAGTGTCCTATGAACACAACCTACCTTGCTCATGCCATGTAACACACAGCAACCATACATACTAGAAATTTATTTGAGCTACACAGAACACAGCACAATCACTACTATACTCCAAGGCCGTGAACTAATGTGTGGAAGGTCAGCCCCCTGGTTTTAAATTCCTAAAACAAATAAATTAAAAACTTAGACTCTCCCTTTGGACCCTTCAAATTCATTGGAGTTTTCCTGTCTCCTGCAGGAGCAGACCTGAAAAGGCTTGCACCATCACAAGGACAGTTAAAACACTCAGGATCAGGGAACTCAGGCTCCCCAACACGCACCCAGTGATGCCCTGAAGGTATCTGCACTCCTTGTTGCCACCTACAGGCTTCTGTGTGAACACACAGCTCAATGCTCCACACCATTCTGGTTTTCTCCACACAGACTCTGTAGTATCTCACTCAAAAGTTACAAGCACCTCGTGCAACATACCAAAAAGACAGCACTTTTTCAAGTACTGGAGACACTTTAAAAGATAATGGTAAACTAATTTGTGTCCCAATCCCAACAGGCAACTTTCTGATTTAATCCCAGCAGGTAAAAGCAAATTCATGTGCCTAACCTTATAGGCAGCTACAGACCTAGGGGAACAGTGCAACTGAAACGCATTTGTAAGTAGGCCAACAGCTGCAGCACAGCTCTGCTTCAAATCTCTGAGAAAGGGCTGCAGAATGTCTCTCCCTCTTCCCTGCTCTTCAGGGAGTAAGTGGTCAAAGTAAAAATAGCCAGCACAGCTCCTTGCTGAGTCTGCCCCTGCCTCCAAACCTAATGTGATAATCCTGTCCACTACTGGCAGGAGGTGTAAGGATACTTTTTATGGACACTGTACTTTACCCTAGTTTCCCTAATTTGCTGTGGAGTGAACTGCCACTGATGCAGAATTCACTGGTGAACAGGGACAATAAATGCACCTTTAACAAACATACGGAGCGGATGGCACGCAAAGGTGGACTTTTTCACCCCATATTTGCAGGTGGTGCAACTAGGTTATTTTCATAGTGATCAAGATATGAAATTACTGCCAATGTTAGAACTAACAATAGCATGCAAGTTAGGTATGTATTATTGCACTGTTGAGATTGTTTCCACCCCCAATTTGTGGGCACTATGAGGCATTGAAGAATCTTTTTCTGACAAGTTCAATCACTTTTAAGAAGTTTACACAGGAGGAGACTTCATTCACAGGCTTAGGTTTTAAGGCCTGGAATACAGCTTTGGCTTATAAATTCCTCTCTGAAGTCTGGATGATAACACAGAGTTCTAGCAATGAGATTCCATGGGAGAAAAACGTTCTCTGAAGACCTAAGTGCTTAATTCAATTTAATTGAAGTTTGACATATGGAAACTAAGAAATTTCCTTCTTCTCAAGGAAATAAAGCACTAAAGAAATCCCACCATGAAAAACTGTATCAAAAAACCTCTCCTTCAGATAGGAAACTGGCCAACGAGCCTACGACATCTATTTCTGCTCAGCCAGACTACCATGGTATGACAGCGCTGTCAGCATGAAAGCACTGGAGGTCAGACTACAAAACGCACAATTCTTTGCAGTCTCCAGAAAAAAAATAAAAATTAAATCCTCCGTGTCAGCTTTTAAAAAAAATCTCAGCACTTTGACAGATTTTGGCATAGAGCAGATGTTCAGAAAAGAATCAGAAATGGACACAACCGCTAGAACGCTTGACTTTTGCACAGTAATAGAACACTGACTCAGTGGTGTTTGCTGTGAGTTGAGCTACTAAGGAGCACTTTCTTGAAATTGCTTTTAACATTGGAATTCTCCTGTAATAAGTACATTAGTAGGCCAAGAGAAATAAAAAAAATTTCTCCCTTTTTTTAAAAGAAAAATTAATTTAATCATAATGAGAAACCCTTAATTCCAGAAGCAGTATTTGTGCTCTTATTACAGGCAGTGGAACCAGGTCCTACATGAATTCACATCTAATTGCTAGAAATTATTCTCATTTACTTTTTACAAGGAATTAGTTGAGTGTAAAATTCTGTTTCTAAACTATTAATAATTTTACCCATTTGAACTCCTCACATCGCCCACACTTCCCTTTTTGTTCTCTCCCATTGAATGATATGAGTCAGAATGAATCCACTGTGTTTAAAACTAACCCAGACTCTCAACCTGAATGCCTGTAGCTGGACTGAGTTTGCTAAGAGCAAGAGTTTATTCTAAGTACAGTATTTATACTAGTGTCCTTTTCTGTGAGGGAAAACAGGGACATGACAGGGTAAGAAGAAACAAGAAAGGAGACCAGGAACAAGTCAGCAGTATTTCTCAGGTGCAGCTCCACAAAATTCATAGTTCAAATTTTTGTGGGAGGAGAGGAGTACAGTGATTTAAGTCCTGCTGGACACTCACAAACTTTAGGCAGCTGCGAAGGTGCAAATGGCAGTAAAACATATGCCATATTGTGCAACTGAGCATGGTCCAGGGATCCCTAATCTCATGGCAAAGAAGCTACCTGTTAAGCAGGAAGCAGTCTGGTCCCATCAGTGTGGCACTGTGCGCCTGTTGGTTGGTCTGCTTCAGAAGACAAGTTTCGTGCTTTGCTAGCACAAACACGCAGGCAGTGGGACTTGAGATAGTATCTCTGCACTACTCTGTATTGTGCTGCGTAGACATTTCGGCTTGTCCAGGCTTCCCTGAAACATACTGCACTGTGTGGGGTAGGCATGATTCAGGCTTTGCTGAGGTTTCCTTAGCTGGAGCAGTGTCCAGAATGGTCACATGCTTTATACAATTTCAAACTACAGTATTGCCTGGGGACATGCAACCCGGTCTTCCAAGTTGTGTTCCTCCAGCCCCTTCCACTTCCATGCCTTCTTACGTCTTCTCAGCCCTGCTCCAGCAGGCCACCCATGCTGAGATTTACGAAGAGAAGTAACCTAGGAGGTTCATGCTAGGGGATGCTGACTCAGTCACAGCACAACTTCAGTTTCTCCTTTACAGGACAACAAGTGTTTTATGCAAGGGCTCAGTGCCAAAAAGTAATGAGGATAGTACATAATAAAATGGGGGAAAAGATAAAACACTGAAGTCATAGAAAAACTACTACTTTTGTGCAAAATTTCTTTTTCTATATTCTACATTCATTTTTTTAAATAAACTGTTACAACAGGCTTTTCCATTCAAATCTCTGGTTCTCATGAGTTCAGAAGTTAACTATGCTCAAGTATTTTGCTGAACTGGTGCCAAGAGGCAAAAGTCAACTAATTTGCTTTATTGTGTATTAAAAGCCCATTATAAAGCAAGACCACTATCAAGTAAGACCAGTTTCCAAGAAATCTGCTAACAAATCCAGTACCTTGCAGACAGAAATACCGCCCCTTATGGAGCGAAAAAAAAACCCTGATGCCAAGGTGGATAAGTCTGTGTAAATAAAGATAAGTTGGACCATTTATTTTTTTAGAGGGAGGGAAAAAGTAATTTCAAGGTGCAAAAATGGATGTGTTCATCCTCTTGCTTCTGATTTCTCCTCATTGTGTACATCTATATGGAAAAACAGGAGGCTGCGGACACACCCTATAAAGAAGCCCAATGATTCTTTAGTGTAACTAAAGCTAACTGAGATGTTCTCATTTTCAATCATGGAATCACGGAATCTTTAGAGTTGGAAGGGACCTCTTAGAGATCATCTAGTCCAACTCCCCTGCTAAAGCAAGATTGCCCAGAGCACGTCACTCAGGACTGCATCCAGGCGGGTCTTGAAAATCTCCAGAGAAGGGGACTCCACAACCTCCCTGGGCAGCCTGTTCC
>VXBH01003138.1:177439-214013 GCA_013400035.1 Rynchops niger | reverse complement strand
ACCTGCTGGCCACACTCTTCCCTATGCAGCCCAGGATTCCATTGGCCTTTTTGGCAACAAGAGCACATTGTTGGCTCATGGATAATTTGCTGTCTACTAGGACCCCCAGATCCTTCTCCTCAGAACTACTTCCCAGCAGGTCCACCCCTAACCTATACTGGTGCTTGGCATTCTTCCTCCCCAGGTGCAGGACCTTGCACTTGCTTTTGTTGAACCTCATGAGGTTCTTCTCTGCCCAGCTCTCCAGCCTGTCCATTTGTCACAAATTGTAGATGAAACACCTCCAGAGCTCACAGGAGCAAGGCCAGTCTGTCAGATCCACATGGGGGAAGAAAACCACTTTGAATAAATAGTTACTGAATGTTAAGAAGTTATTTTTCTCCTCTGAATCTCTGCCCATATGGATCCAGCTCACTCATGGTGACTTTCCTGCAGTCTCCCAAGTCACAGTGTGATGTTTAAAAGATACTCAAGATAGCTGGTTAAATAAGAAGTGTGTAAAACAGCTCTACTTAAATTGGGGCATGAGAGCAGGCACAGGAGGAACTCAGCAGACTCCTTGCCCATTTTACTTCAGGTATGGGAATACTCTTAGGTATGCTGAAGTGTTGCCAAGGCTCTCACCCATTCATTAGTAACAAACTTTTAATGTGATGGATCATCCATTTGAAGAATTTCCAAAACGACATTGCCAGGCTATCCACAACTCTTTCCAGTGAAACAAAGAATTGACTTGTCTGGTACAAATAATAAAGTGCTCTGAAAACATATAACATGTGGAGCTTGGTTCATCCTCTATTTGATGGTCACTGTAAGGACAGAAAGGAAGGTCTGATGGAATAAAAGAAAGCTGCAGTTAATTATTACGGTAAACTCACCAGGACATTCTACAAACACTTCATTCCAGTGAGTTACAAGAACTTACTGCTGAGCAATACCCACCACAAAGACAATTTTTGCAAAGGAGCAAAGTAAGATTTAAACTGGATGAGGAGCATGCAGCTCACAGACTGGTAACAATGTCAGTAAGATCCTAGGATTGGCAAAGGCAAGAATGAATCAGGCCTCTTCAGCATCTCTAAATGATGGGAGAAAGAGAAAAACAAACCATGTTTGTACAGAGCTTTGACAAAAAAAGTTAAGAGAGCTTTAAGTGTACTTTATGGGGAGCTGATTCATTTGAACACGATGAAATAATCTTACTGATCTATCAGCTCACAGTAGGCCTCCTGAGAACATAGGGACTCATATGATTTTACAACACAATTTCTTGTGTTCCTGAAGAACTATTTAAGCAAGATGCAGGAAACTAGGAGGGGTACAGAATTAACTCTTGATTCTGGAAGACTCAAGAACCAAGAGCTGGTGTGGACCAGTGCAGAAGGGCTGACAACCAATGCTGTCTGGCCCACAAAGGAGCTATCCTTATGATCACATCGTGCCCAATCTTCCATAAGAGATCAGTCTTCATACAGGAAGAAAGATACTGAGAAAAACATGACACTGGATGATTGCAGAGGTAAAACAATCCACCAGACTACCCCAGCAGTGAGTGATCAGCCAGTCAGGAGCAGCTGCTAAAGAAGTTAATTCTCCAGTTTACAAATAGATCTATGACTAAGCTAATTCCCTAACACAATGCAGCAGTAAGCATACGGAGACATTTGCTCTATCTACATTATTCCTCTCCAGAATCACAGACTCCGCAAGCCAGTCAAACCACCTGTAATGACTGCACATTGACATTAGGTAAGGATGCTCTCTAGCATCCTACAGGAGACTCCTAGCGTGCTGTGAGCCTACCTGTTAAGAGTAACAATAAGAGTTACTGTGGAAAAGTGACAGGGAGTAGCACCTTTATCATGCCACCTGGAAGTCTATCCATAGATAGGGTTCTGTCAGTCTTGGGCAGGGGGGAAGCAGATTTTGCCACAGCATTGTGGTGCTTGGTGGTAGAAAATAGACAAAAGTGTGGGGCTGCCCTCTCATTCTTCCTAGATGGAAAGTACACACTAAAAGTTAAAAGGAAATGTGAAAAACTTGAAGAAAATGGAAGAAAGGAGCAAACAACAGTCAGGGCATTGAAAATTCCTTAAACAATATGAATTACAGTGATTATGGATGTCTCTTAACCTAGACTACCTATAATGATTAGTAATGTTTACGACATTTCAATAGAAGGACGTAGTGGAGTACCAGGAAGATACTGCTGAACTTTGGTAGTTAGACCACAGGTTCCCATGACACTGTAGTCCTACACATACCACACCTGAGATTCACACAACCAAACAAAATAAACAAAAAAGAGCAACCCTTAAAGGAAATTTATGGGCTGTGGCTTGGTCCACACTTTAACATTTTGACATGATGTTGTTTTAGTGATAATAAATGCTACTTGGACAGCAAAACCCTAGTGAGTTTCACCAACAACAAAGCTTATACTTCTCAGAAACTCAAATGAGTGATATAACTGATGTAAGTGATGAAAACGTGAAAAATTCTCACTGGTCGTCCAGCCAAATCAACTAGGGTAAAAAACTATTTATGCATTACAGTCACAAGCTATATATGTAGGAAATTACTCTTCTTCTCTTTATAAACACACATCCCCCATGTATAATATGCAAGTTCATGAAAATGCCATCACTGCCTTCAAACTGTACATTTCCAGGAAACCAAACTTATGAGTTTGAAAACGTCTAACAAAAAGTATTAGAGTAACTAATGTTGTTTTCAACTGTTTCTCTTGGTTACAAATGTATTGGAAAGCTTTGCATAAGATGCAGTCTGTGTAACTCTTTCTTATTATGGGTTTGTTTTCTTCAGTGTGTGGGATGCTAACAGGTGTACTCATCATAACGTTCCACACCAAATGCTGTTCTCATGTTGCTTTAGTCATCAGTTCGAGATTCAAATCCAAAATGCATAACTTCGCACCCTCTTTTGCAAACGTTTCAAGAGTCAACTCCCAAAGGAAGTATAACATTCAGGACAGAGTGCCTGCGAGTCCCTGCCTTGTGAAAACTTCATTGTCCCCTTCACACAAGCTCTAATAGAATGACTAGAAACAGCTGTTGGCATATACAGTATCTAGATATGCCGGTGCTAAAAGTCAGGCTAAAGCATGAGACAAAAGCTGCTTTGCTAAAGACAACTAGCAAACACAAGCGTTTCTATGAGTATACAATGAGGGAGAGATGTGCTTTGGCAGCAACATACCCCAGCAGAATTTTGTCTTTCGCATAATAAAACCAGCTGGCACAGTGCTCAGAGTCCCTGTGAGGTGAAATTAGAATCATAGAATCGTAGAATATTGCAAGTTGGAAGGAAACCATAGGGATCATTGAGTCCAACTCCCTGCTCCTCACAGGACTACCTAAAACTAAACCATATGACTCAGAGCGTCGTCCAGACGCCCCTTGAATTCTGACAGGCTTGGTGCCGTGACCACCTCCCTGGGGAGCTTGTTCCAGTGACAAATTGCACACATATGTACTGTAGATCCACACAGAATCTGTGGTTTGATTGCAGAGTTCGTAGTACTAATGAAGAAAAGTCCAACCATCTGGCAAGCATGTGGCCTTGCTCTCCAGATGTACTGCAATAATCCCCAAGGATATTCATGCCCTTCCTGGCTGAGACACAAGAATCAGTTTTCATTACTATTTCAGCATTCATATGTCTATAGAGTAAATTAACTCCTCCTTGACAGTAAATTAAAGGACGAAGGGAATGGATAGCAATCAGGTATGATGATTTCTAGCACTTTCAGTGAACTTTTACGTAATAGATATAATTCCTTTCAAGACTACAAGCTTGTTATAGCCTCCAAATTCTGCCATGGCTTAGCAGAAAGATTATTACTTATTCTAGGAAAGATACTGTCCACTTTTTTTATGACTGCAGTTGACTGTATTAGATAGTCTGTATCTGTCCCATTCCCTATAGCATGGCCTCTGACTCATTAATCTCTACGAGCAAAGGCAGGGTTTTGGTATATACATCCAGAAAAACAGCTGTCACTGCCACACTGCAGTATGCTATATTAACAGCCTGCCTTGTTACTGCCTTCTTGAGCAAGGCAGGTAGGAGGACATCTTAATGCATGGAAAGAACAGAAACAAACAAAAAGACTCAGGTTGCTTAAAGCAAGACTGTTCCTGGAAAAGCAAATGCACCTACCAATATAAGACACCTGAGCACAAAATGACACAAGTCAATTTCTGTCCCAATTTCTGTCTGGACTTTGTCCCAATAAGGATTTGGCAAAAGCTTAATATTAGTGCAACAATGAAATGTCAGAAGGGTCTGTAATGCATGCATACTGTAGGGAAAAAAAACAAAGCTTGCTTGAAAAAGGAACAACAAACTCTCAAAGCTTCCACACTTCTCCATCCTCAAACAGGGACATTTTCTGTTCTAGCCTCAAGTCCTGCACGGTCACTGCTGCATACAAAACCTGCGCATTTTCCAGCAATAAAAATGGTCTATGAAGGCAGGGGGAAAATGTTTTATAAGTTCTCTTACTCTATAGGAAATGTCAGGGAGGTTTTATTATACCAGAAAAGAGAAGACATGTAATAAATATAGAAGAGGGAGAAGTATTATCCTTGCATCCTTCTGTTGATACTTACTGAGGTGACCCTCAGTAATGTCATCACCAATGACTGGCAAGACCTGTGGTATTTTACAGATAAGGTAATAATCCTATGAACTAAGCACAGGGAAAAGACTCTCCATTAACTCAGGAGTACACGTGGCCCATAATCATTATTTAGGCCTATTACAGTGTGGTCAGATGGTTCAAAAGGCACTGTTCCTATGTTCATTGACAAAGACACAAAACAGATGTGAATATAACCACAACATACGGTACAAAATTCTTTATTGATGGTGATTCAAATTGGGGTTTCAATATTGCGAACTGTCTGAATAATAGAGAAAAAACAGCTTTAGGTACCTATTAGAAGTTACTGGTAGCTTCCACAGCCTCTTCTTCACCTCCCAAGTGCTGTAACACTACATACATCCTCTCAAACAGAATCAGCAGGATAGCTCAGAAAATGATCAGGAAAAAAACGGTGCCGTTTCTCCAGTTGGATAATTCTTTGGTTTAGAAGAAACTAAAAACTAAGTAGTTTAAGGCAACATCAAGGTTTTCTATACATCACCTTGCTGTTCATCATTGTAACTAAAATACTACAAGAGTGCAGGCAAGCTGAACAGTCTTGGTAGCATGAGGACTCTCCAGCACCACGGCATTATTAAATAATTCAGATAGGAAGTGACCATGGGAGGTCTCTAGTCCAACACCCTGACCAAAGTAGGGTCAGCTATGAGGTAAGACCAGGTTGTTCATGGCTTTATCCAGTTGCACACTGAACAACTTCCTTGCTTCAAATTATTATCGTTGCCTCTTGTCCTCCCACCATGCATAACTGTGAGGTGCCTGGCTCCACCTTCTTGACAGCCTCTCTGTAGGTACAGGTGGCTGCTGTTAGGTCCCACCAAAGCCATCCTTCTGCGGGCGAAACAAGCCCAGTCCCCAGCCTCTTCTCATATGGCCTGTGCACCAGCCCTGTCTGTCTTGGTGATCTTACACTGAACTCACTCCAGTTTATCGATGTCTTTCCTGTACTAGGGATCCCCAAACCACACACAGGATCTGGAAGTGGTTTCATAAGTGCTGGGCAGAGGAGAATATTCACTTCCCTCACTCTCTGGGCCATGCTCTTACTCATACAGCCCAGGGTGCCGTTGGCCCTCTCTGATTCCAGAGCACACAGCTGGCCCTTGCCCAGCTCACCGCCCACCACAGCCCTGGGTGGTCTCTGCAGAGCTGCTCTTCAGCCCTTCTGTCCCCAGCCTGCATCACTGTAGGGCTCTGCCTTTTTAGGGGCAGGACTTACAATTTGTCCTTGCTGAATTTCACCAGGTGCCTGTCCATCCATCCCTCCCAGCTATCCAGAGTCCCCTGACTGGCAGCTCTGCCCTCCAGCATACCAACAGGTACCCCCCCAATTTGGTGTCACCTGCAAGCTTGGCTAGAGTTCCCTGCATTCCCCCCTCCAGACCACTGATAAAGATGTTAAACAGGATAGGTCACAGAACAGACCCTTGCAGTACCAGCTCATTAACCTAAGCAGGTCCTTCAGCCTGACCACCAAGCCAGACTTTTACATTATCTACTTGTCCACCCATCCCAATGATAAAGTCCTGAGATAAAAGAATATTGTGGGGCACAGTGTCAAAAGCCTTACTGAAATAGAAGTAAATGACTTCTGCTGCCTAACCTCATCAACAGATTCAATCGCTCTATCACTCAGGCAGTCAGGCTGGTTAGGCATGATTTATTCGAGTAGCTCCCTAATGATGCATTTAGATTCGGATTTCCTTCCTTACACTAGTTCTGCTTTTTCTCTCTCGCAAACTGTTCTGTGGATTTTGATGAGCGAGAATTCGTAAGCACTCTGTGAGATTGTGATACTTGGCTGGGATGGAAGAAAGCAGTTTCACAACTTTATGATAGCGTTCGTAGAAATAGAGAAAACTTAAAAGGAAGAAGAAACCATAATATGCCATAGAAATAGACTGTTACTACAGAATCACAGAATGGTTGAGGTTGGAAAAATCTTAGGTCTCTTTCATTTCCCCACAAAAGGAAACAGAAGACAAAGTTTCGGCTCCTCCAAAATTAATTGGACAATTCACGTGACTACGACATAAAGTAAGATCTGTTCTAACAGGACTCAAACTTCTTCAAATAATGCTAAGTACCCTAGCTCTATCACAGTCTTACAGAGACCTTCTTCCGAACACCTAGAATGTAAAGAACAATCTCATGCCTTCCCAATTTGTAAACAAACTAAGTAACTTAGCAGACATAAGTTACTTTAGTACACATAAGAATTAGAATTTTATACACTTTGTTTTGAAATTCTGTGCCGGAAAGGTTTTCTTTGAAATCAGCAAGAAGACTTCTCCATGAGGGTCACCCATGTACAAAAATCCCCCGATGGGAGAGGTTGCTCCTGGGCTGATACCAGCTGTGCTGTTCAGCACTGCCAAAACATGATCAGACATGCTAATCCACGTGGGAGCATTTCTAGGTCGAAGCCCAAAATAGGACTGCATAAACCCTTGAAAGAAAAGGGGCCTTTATTTTAAATGTTCTTTTAGTAGTCACAAAGTCTTCTGTAACCGGCTTGCTGTAAACTTCCTCAGATTGTTTTAAGTAAAACAATTTTGGACATTTTTATCAGGACATTTGTAGGAATTCCTGTTGTTTATTCACAGATGCATACTTTCTGAGATATAACAGATGCAGCACTAAGAAAACTGTGGACCTTCTGTTACCCAACATCTGTCTATTGCACAGTGCAAGGTCTGCTCAGAACGTTTTGCAAAAAGTTTATTTTTCTCAGGTAGTTTTTCACATGTGGCATATTAAGACCAGACAAAAGTCTTGTTAGTGAGAACTGCCAATAAACATATTTCTTAATAAGAGTCAATCAAGTTTACAGGATATATTTATGTTCCACCAAGCGTCAAATCTTGCTCTGTCTAATTTTGGTGGACAAACCGACCTCACGTACAGCCAAAGCTTAAGCTGCATAGTTTTCAACTCACCTCTTCCTTTTAAATGAAGAGAGCTTTCAATACACCTTTCTGCCCTCAGTCCTGAAAGCTGCAGATGGCACAAACAATAAACCTGCACATTTTAGGGTAAGCAGCTATACCTGTCCACGCCAGGCACAGGCCAGAGTGCAACCAACTATGAATGAGAGTAAGAGTTGTATGTTGCGTAAGGCTGCTCTGCAGCCTGTCATTCTTAATAGGGATCAGTTGCCTTCGGGCTCAGAACTGGCAAGTGAATCCCCCTTAGACTCAAAAACTAAGTTGTGTGACAAGTAAAAGGAGGTAAGCCACAGGACTGCCTAGTCTCCCCTGCCACTCAGACATAAAGGACAAAACAGAATTTTCTACTGATATTTGACAGGACACCAACGTATTTCCTGTCGTTTCCTTCCCCAGCAATGAAATGCAGCTGCTGAAGAACACAAGATGCATATCTATTCATTCTCATCTGGAAAGGTCAAAAGTACGCAACACATTGAGAGAGGTTCATTCTCATCTTTGACTAAGAAAGTATCTGAGAGTCTGTCTGCTGCTGTCCTGTTAAAGCGTTAAGAATAAACACTTACCCCACATACATACAAAATGTGGCCTGCCATGACCACAGTGGGCAGCACTTTTTCACCAGTGCAGGCTAAGATAATGAAACACTGGATAGCCAAGAATACGATGGGCTTGCAACAGTGAAATACACTACACTGTACTAAAGCATACCAAATCAAGCATCAAAGAAAATACAAAGCAGAGGAAGACATCTCCTTAAAGATATCCTTCAAAATATTTGCAATGATCAATCACCTCCACTGCTTAAAAAAACATACAGAGATGAAAGCATAACAGCTAGATTACAAGCACGTTGTAGAAATAAATCTAAGAGGCACAGCTAATGAAAAGACATCAATGCCTTGTAATGACAGTTGGGTTTTTTCCCTCCAAAAAGCTTTTTAAACGTCATAACTGTGTAAATAAAACATTTAGCTGCATAACACATTTGAAAGCTGTTAGAGAAAAACTACCATTCTTTACTAGATATACAAGTATACAGAGGCCACAAATGCCTATTTTTAATATTGTGATGTAATTTTAAAAATAACAAATCCTGAACAAATTTCCCATCACAGAGCTCAAGAACTTTGTATTACGCTTCAAACATGTTAAATTATATTCATGAAGGTTTTACGCAGTTGTCCTTCTGCAGCATTCCAGAACAGAACTTGTCCTTCTGCTCCACCTAATTTAAAAACTGCTTGTACGTGACACTGACTCAGTTTGACAGAGGTGTCTTAAAAAATTCACAGCAAGACTATTCCAGATAAGAGCAAGTGATACTGACTTTTCCTACTGAAGGAAGACAAAAAGAGCGAGGTCACGACAAGAATAACTTGAACAAATCACAGTCAGAGTGAATGCAGTATTAACCCTGTAGAAAGATGTATTTATATCTTGGAGATGTCTTTATGTTGGAAGAATCTCTTACAACTCAATAGTAAAGGACGTTCATGTAGAGAAAGAAATACACAGAGCCTATCCCGCTTCTGGCACAAATTTCTTCATTAAAACAGATGACCAACAATACAGAAGAAAGCAGACGGATGAAAAGAAACAATAAGGTACAGATTCACAAGAAAAGACAGACACACACAGAAAAATCCATGCAGTATGTGTAAATTAAGAATACAAGGGAAAAAAATCACAAGGGCACAAGTGGAATGTGGTGTGCTGCTCTCCATGGACAGAGTTTCTTTAATCGTTACTGCTTATTAAACACTGACAAAAGGCCCCGCCTATTAATTCATGCAAAAACTTTTTTCAGTGTGTTCACAAAGGAAAGACTAAGCTTTACAGGAAGAAGCAGCAGAAGCACTTATATTGGACAATATACCACTCAACAAAAACATATAGGAAGGGTCCAGTGCTTCAAGAGGAAAGCAGGTCTTCTTGGGTTTGTATTCCCTTGTTGAGACCTGCGTTTAGACCATTAACTCACAACAGCACTGTCCTTGCTGGTAGCAGGCCTTCGGTACCACCTGCAGAAGAACAGCCCTTCTTTCTTCACCTTCCCATCAGTCTGTATCAATTTTTGTGCCTCACTTGAATTTGACATAGCACAGTATGCACTAGCCCCCTATTCAAGCTTCATTATGCTCTTGTCGTTTCTTTCTATTATAACTGCATTTTATTAAATGGCAGAGAGAAATGTTCATTATTTGTTAGTGGAGATAATTTGCTTCTCTAGTGCTTCCAGGTAGGAGTGAGAGACAAAAGCAAATTGAACTAAAAGCCGAGAATGAAGAGAGGACGTCTTCTTGGGTAATCCCTACCAACCAGCCAATTCCTTGTTTCCTAATTTTCACAATGAGATAGGAACACCTGAAGCGATGTTGCTCCTCTCTAAACAGTAAGAGAGAGGAACTCATCTGATACTAATGAGTAAGCAGAAATTCAACATTTGCCATAGCTGGGCAAACTTCGCTAAGTAGCTGGGCAAAACTGTTGCAAGATGACAGCTGAATTAATATTTTTCATCCTATCTTTGTGTCATTCATTGCTGCTCATAATGTCTGGGGCTCCTGTCTTAAAGAAATGAGCAAAGCTTCCGGCTGGGCTTCAGACAAAATGGACTCCACTCTAAAACAGCACTGTCAGTTTAAGAGTTTCTTGCTGCCAGGGTCGGCCTCCCTCCTGCACCCAAGCCAGCCTGCTGAGAGCTCATCACACCTCTACCCTTCACTGCATAAAGACATTTCTTTAAACAAGTCAGAACAGTCATTGTCACTGCAGGCCCCCTTAAAACCTGCCTCTAGCTGACCAGTGAGCGAATGGACAATCAGCAGAGAGAACATCGATGTGTCAAAGCTGCAATACAAGATGGGCTACCAGTTGTAAAGTAACAGGGTGTTGCCTGGTAAGGTGCTTAGCTTTGCTCAGGGTAAGTACAATCAGAGCACCTACATGCAGAAGCAAGGTATTAGATAATGCTAGACACAGTAGAATTCTCTAAACAGCCCTCTTTTCCCGTACCAACTTGACTGCTATCTTCCACACCCATTCAGCTTCATAATTCCTACAGAAACAGTTTTTATTCGCCCTTGTGATTCTCATATCATAGACCATTAGCTAACATCTCAGTATTTAATTTCCCTTCCTGTTATGCAGGCATCAGATAAATCCGAATACAAGGATATGAAAAATAATCGTTTGTTGAACATTCCTTTGCATTCCCCACAAGAAAAAGAACACCAACCTAAGGGTACATATTGCCAAAGAATTGAAGTCTGGGGACGTACTGCCACAATCCTGTTGATGTTGGAGCATATTAGAGCAGATGTTTCCTGTCGAGTGTTATAGTCTCCCTACAGTGCATACTAGTGTATTCCAAGAGTCACTTCAAGCAAACACACGTAAATGCTAAACATCTTGAGTGAATTCTCTCATAACCCACCGCTCCATTTGTTAATGTTGTATTCCTAAGCAAAATTTAAATCCTCTGCATTATTGCTTCCTTCTGTTTAATAACGCACTGTGAAAAACTGTTAAACAACACATCATCATAATGCACACAAGTGAACAAAGCATCAGATTTTCTAAATCCTTTCTTTCAAGTACTAAGAATGATTTTTTTTTTTATAGCTAAGGAAAAGTTCTAGTACAACGATTTAGGTTAAATTGTGGCCACGCAATATGGAGGCACCATAAGAAGAGGTGGTTTTCCTTTGCCCTCCAGCATAGACTTCAGGAGAGAGGCCTGTGACCTCAGAAGACGGTGGCCAAGTGGACAGGAATTGATCCAATTCCCCCACATGACAGTTACTCTTATTACCAAGGTCCAGATGCAGCCCAAAAGAGACAGCTGGGTACACTACAATAAGATTCATTTTGTAGACACAAACAAAATTACACCTTTCAGACAACATTGGGGCTCTGAGGACCAAAGCAGCGCTGTTCCAGAGACATTGTGATCACAACATCAAATACAATGAAGCAGGAGGGCCAGGAAGATGATCAGAGGGTTAGAGTACCTCTTCTACGAGGACAGGCTGAGAGAGTTGGGGTTGTTCGGCCTGGAGAAGGGAGGACTCCAGGGAGACCTAATAGCGGCCTTCCAGTATCTGAAGGGGGCCTACAAGAAAGCCCGAGAGGGACTTTTTACGAGAGCACGTAGTGATAGAACAAGGGCTAATGGCTTCAAAGGGGAAGAGGGTAGATTTAGGTAGATTTAGGAAGACATTTTTCACTATGAGGGTGGTGAGGCACTGGAACAGGTTGCCCACAGAAGTTGTGGAAGCCCCATCCCTGGAGGTGTTCAAGGCAAGGCTGGATGGGGCTTTGAGCAACTAGGTCTAGTGGAAGGTTTCCCAGCCCATGGAACTTGGTTGGAACTAGGTGATCTTTAAGGTCACTTCCAACCCAAACCATTCTATGATTCTATGCCTAGCAGAATCTATCTTTCTCTCACGAAAAATAATTAAGGCATGCTCACATACAAGATCCTTTTCAACATCATTATCTTTGTTTCCCTATTCTGTTAACCACCATTGGGAAAAGATTTCTAAGCATTTCAATTTTTTATAGAGTAGTGACAGTATTATTAAATCCTAGCTAGATGTGCCTGAAGTTAGGCATTTCCGAACTTCTAAGGAAGATTGAGACCTATCAAGTAGAATACAAGTTTCTTTTCTTTTCCTAGGCACTATTTCTCCAATCCCACTGCATCTACTATTACAAATGTTGCCATTTCCTTTTCAATCACCTTTTAACACAGTTTCTCAATTTGTAGTGTTAGAAATACAGTAAATAAGGAATATCAGAACTCAACATCACAGCAGAAATATTTTTAAGTAGTCTGTATATTAAGTGTGCTATCCCTCCCTTGTTAATCGTCTTGCTCTCAAGTTCTTGCCCATACTATTATGACATAGAAAACAGTTGGCCCTGAATGTCCTTTTCCTTTATTTATTTATTCTAACTGACTAACAAAAAAGACTTTTCAAAGTATTATTAGACAACCATTTCCATGGAATTGAATGGTACTGTGCATGCATTAAAGGCCAAACCATGACTAACTTAAGCTATCATACTTCAAGATTAAATCTGGCAAGATAAGTGGGCTGTGTCTAAGAAACCCATGGATGTAGACTGGTATGAATAAGAACAAAACTTATCACTTAATCTTTGTAAATAAGAAGGTCTGCTATGCATCTGTCTCAAATGGAATAAATGCTGATTTGACTGAATGACAGTCTAGATGACAGAAATATTTAAATATTTAAGGGACGTGTTTTAAATGTTGTACTGGGTGTAAATGGCAGGGTTGCCAGCGGGGGACCGCAGGGGGCGCTTCTTTGAGGAGAGGCCAGGGCTGTCCCATGCTGGACACAGCCAGTTCCACTGAGCTCCAACAGACCCACCACAGGGTACGGCTGAGCCCAGCAGCCACGCTGGTGGCCCCTCTGGGAAAACACACTTAAAAATGTCAAAAAGCTGCCCAGCAGTGAGGACTGAGGAAGAAATGGCCTTGTGAACAACACCAAGGTCAGAGAAGAAGGAGCGGGAGGAAGAGCTGCTCCAGGTGCTGGAGCAGAGATTACCCTGCAGCCCATGTACAGGACCCACAGTGGAGCAGATGGATATTTCCTGACAGCAACTGCAGCCAGTGGAGAGCCCACACTAAAACAGATTTTTTCCTGAAGGACTGCAGCCCGTGACAACAGCCCACGCTGGAGCAGGGGAACAGTGGGAGGAAGAAGGAGTAGCAAAGAGGAGCTGTTACGGACTGACCCCAACCCCATTCCTCATCCCCCTGCACCACTTAGGGTAGAGGAGGTAGAGGAAGAATTAAGGAGTGAAGTTGAACCTGGGAAAAAAGGGCTGGGGGTAAGGTGTTAGTTTCATTTGTGGGTTTTCTTTTTCTCACTATTCATATCTATTTTAATCAGCAATAAATTAAATTAATTTTTCTCAAGTCAAGTCTTTTGCCCATGACTGTAATTGGTGAGTGATCTCCCTGCCTTTATCTCAACCCATGAGCTTTTTCATCCTCTCTTCTCCCCCTATCCTGCTGAGGATGGGGAGTGACAGAGTGGCTCGGTGGGCGTCTGGCAGCCAGACAGCCAGCCAACGTCAACACACCATAAATACTTGGATGCATGTTTTGATGTGCATTTTAGAAGCCCCAAACAAAATCTTTAACATTGGTATAATCAGAAATAGTTAATAGTAAAAAGCAGCTTTGGAAGGTTATGCAAACTGGATAGATTACAGCTAACATTAGATGACAATCTGTAACATTTCACTCAAAACTTTTTACTCATTTCATTAAAATCACTATTCAGAAGTTATTTAGGATTTTTTAATTGATTTAATTCCATTTTAACCAATACCCACAAGCTTTCACTGTCACATGTTTCACTCACCTTAACAATTCATACTTTCTACTGTAACTAGCACTATGTAACACAAGAGCCTTCTTCTACAGACAAGAGTGAGGTGAGGGATGAGTGAGAGTCTCAAGCAAGGAAGACTTGCCCTAAGTAGAGGAGGAACATATTGGGGACCACTTAAACTAGACATACAGAAGTCCATGAGATCTCAGGTGCTGAGGGAGCTGGCCAAAGTCTTTGCAAGGCCACTCTTGGTTATCTTCAAAAGGTTCTGGAAACTGAGGGAGCATTCTGCAGACTGAAAGCAAGCAAATACCATTTCTATCTCCAAGAAGAAAATAGAAAACATCTAAAGAACTACAAACCAGTCAGCCTCACCTTAATCCCTGGGAAGGTGATGAAGCAACTAATCTGGAAATCATTTCCAAAGTCATGGATGACAAGAAGGTCCTTCATGAGAGAAAGGCATGGGTTTACAAAGAGGAAATCATGCCTGACCAACCTGATTGCCTTCTACAACGAGGTGACTGGCTCACTGAATGAGGGGAGAGCAGTGGGTATAGTCCATATTGACTTTAACAAGGTTTTCAAGTTTCTCTCCCGTAACACCCTCACAGACAAAATGATGAAACATAGAACAGATAAATTGACAGTGAGGTGCTTTGAAAACTGGCAGAATTACAAGGCTCAAGCGGTTGTGATCAGCAGCACAAAATCCAGCTGGAAGCCAGTCACCAGGAGTGACTCCCCACAGGTTGATACTATGTCCAATATCATTTATAATCTTCATTAATTACCTGGACAACAGGGCAGTGCACACCCTTAGCAAGTCTACAGATGATACAACGCTGTAAGGAGTGATATACTAGATGGCTGTGCTGCCATTTAGAGACATTCAGCAGGCTGGAGAAATTGGCAACCAGGAACCTCATGGAAGTCAACACAGGGTGATGCCAAACCCTACACACAAGGAGGAATAATCCCTGTCACCAATACCTACTGGGGATCAAACAGCTGGATAGCAGCTCTTCAGAAAAGGATCTGAGCTCCTGGTGGACCATGAGTTGACTCTAAGCCAGGAATAAGCTCTTAAGTCAAAGAAGGCCAACGACATCCTGGGTAGCATTAGAAAAGCATAGCTAGCAGGTAAGGGGAACTGATCCTTCCTCACTACTCATCACTGATGAGAAAATCTGGGGTCCTGAGTCCAGTTCTCGGCTCCCCAGAAAGATATGGACCTACTGGAGCAGTTCTAGCAAAGGGTCACAAAGATGACTAGGGGATTGGGGCACTAGGAGAGGCTGAGAGAGATGGGATTCTAAATCTCGAAGAGAGAAGGTTCAGGGAGGAAATCTTATCAATGTGCATAAATACCCATTGTGGGGTGGAGGGAGGAATGAAGATAGAGCCAGACTCTTCTAAGGGTGCCCAGTGACAGGACAAGACACAATGGGCATGAACTGAAATTCTGGAGATTTTGTTTCTACTTATGAAAATACTTTTCTCCTCTGAGAGTGAAATACTGGCACAGGTTGCCCAGGAAGACTGTGGAGTCTCCATCCTTGGAAATACTCAAAACCCAAGTGGACGTGGCTCTTAGCAACCCACTATAGCTCACCCTGCTTTGAACCAGGGTGAACTACATGATGTACAGGCATCCTTTCCAGCCTCTGCTGCTCTGTGACTACTTCCTTCTTTTCTGAAAGATTTAATATTTCTAGTACAGTTTTTAAATTAATTTTTTAACACTTTCTTTCCAGTGCATGAGCCTGAAGCATGAGCTTTATAGGCAGATATACAAACGGGCTCTGTGACAATTGTCCCTAGAGCAGATAAGACCAGTCCATCAGAAAGGAATAAAAGGGATCAAGAAACAAAAAGGACAATAGATTTAAAGCATACACTTGTAAACAGTAACCTGAAACCTACTGCAGGACTTAAGGAAGCTGTGTTATCCATTCTTTTCTGAATTTTCTCCTCAGAGCACAAAATATTTTCCTTACTGATTTCACTATACTGCGGGTGAGACATGCTGCAACAAACACTGAGAGGATCCCTAAACAACATGCTGACTAGTATCAGACATCACATTCTGGAAAAGAATGGAATTCCCTTCCTATTGCAGAAGAGCAGATTGAGGTTTTAGAATTTTAATACTAAGCCCTATACTGGTGTGCTAATTTGACACAGAATTTCTTATTCTTGCTTTTTTCTTTTTCCCTCATTGTACTGGGAATATTCCTGTTCTTCCAAAAGGCTCTTTTTTTTTTCCTTGCAGGTTGGCTAGTTAGTTCATGGGAATGGAATCATGAATGCCTTACACATATTCTTTTATACCCACTGTCCCACTGTAAGATTTTGCTGACATTAGTGGAACTGTCCCTTACGTTTATAGATACATGAAATTGGAATTCAGTTCAACATGCAACCTATACTGAGAATCAACCTCTCTGTTATCCGCTCCTTCAAGCAATATATTGGATTTCAGGCAATGACATTCTACTATTTTACTGGAAAATTCCTCTTATAGACAACCATCTTTCCTGGAAGTTCAGCAGTTCCTTACAGTGGGCTTCACTGGGAATCCTGGAAGACATGATGGCTCAATAATTCGTGCAATGAACCTCTAAGGAAGTCATTTATTATACGACTTTCTGTGATCCAATCCATGTAGCTAGCCAATATACAGGAAAATTGACTTGCTTAAGATGAACTACTGAATGTGATTTCAGGCCTAAGTGGGGCTCCTTAGTGAGTGAGTTGGGCACTGACACTCAGAAGTTACACAGGTTACAGAATTTTAGCCACCAAAGCATGAGAACACCTGGGCAAGATTATGGCATTTTTACAGAAAATTAAAACTCAGGTATCTGGGATTGTCACGCGTGTAAATGAGTCACAAAACAAAACTGAGCAACTTTGAAAACATGTAAAATCTACAAATATGTAAAATTTACATCTTCCAGAAAACAAGGACAACCACAAAATAAAAGGGAAAAAAAACAAAGTGCAGACAGCATACAGAGAGCAAACTTCATAATAATAAATATTTGTAAGAATGGCTGGGAAAATATTTACATGCTTGCATCATTATCAATTGCTCAGTTTTATTTAATAATCAGACTTAGCTCCACAGAACTAAATAAGGAAGTAATCACCATCAGATGATCTGTGCCCCAGAAGGTCAAGTAAACATAATTCAAATAGTCCCAGTGTCACTGAAGGGGACTTCAGCATGTTCATACTTCCTGACATATTTACCAAACTTTAAGAAAGAAGACAGACAAACATATTTAAATGTCACTGTTTCTTCAAGTCTTACAGGAATGCAGATATCCAAAACAAACATCTATTTTTGTATTTCAATATAATAGCAACTTTCACTTAAACAAGGAGATTTTTGGATCTCTAAACAGAATAAACAAAATACAGCAAACTCTGACCTAACAGTATTTCCTTAACCTAGACCATCCACCTACAAGTAAGGAGTATTTCCCCAAAGACTCTGTCAATCATTAGAGGAAGCTTCTAGCTCTGAATTTAGTAACTTTTAGAAATTTCATTAATAGAGAAGCACACTAATACCCTTGCTTTTCAAAGAGCAATCAATCTTTTCATACAAGGAACATTTAACTTTAAAATCACTGTTTTCTGATCAGACACATTTAATAGGGGCAGCAGATCATTCCTGTTTTAGTAAAGCTACGCCATCAGATCAACACTGAAACACAGTCGTCTCAGGGAATGCTCTTTCCACACAGAATATATAAGGCAATAACATTTAGCTTAATCCTTTTATGCTGATATTTACAGAACATTTAGTCCTGGCTGAGGCTTGTTCAAAATTCAGCTGCTAACACAGGATGCACATTCAGCAGATCTTTTAAGAGCAGATTGGACTCGTCAGAAATAGCTTAGGTATTCTTTTAACCTGCCTTGGAACTGGGAATGGAGTTCACAACTTCTTGCAGTCCCTTCTGGGACATTTTCTGTCATAATAGATGATATATTTCAGCTGCTTAAAATAAGAGGGGGGTTTTGTTTGGGTTTTTTTAATGCTTGTTTAGTACTGAGTTAATACTTTATTTTAAACTTCCATGACTTTCATGAGAAGGGATGCTAGATTAGGCTGTAAACCATGCTAAGAAAAAGAGTGAAGTTATTTTGAAAAGGAATTACCAGTCAAGTGTTAGTGCTTTTAAAAAGATTTAACCTATTTATTTCTTTTCCAGGATGACATAAACTATTTTCATCCAAGTAAAGGTTGGTAAAATTGGTCGAGGTAAGATCAAAATATCGTTGAGACTAGTTAAAACAATGAAGCACATAAAGATTGTAAAAATTAGAAGCTCTTATCAAAAGACTTCACAATTTTGGAACTGCTAAGGAGAACAAAACAAGGAAACAAGTAGTGTAATGACCAAGCTGATACAAATAAATGTTTAATCTTACTTGTCAAGGGCTGTGCTGGTAGGCATGCTCCTACCAAATCCTCGGACACCCATCTGACAGAAGTATGGAATGCAAGACAGATTGGCAGCAATTATAGCCAATGAATCTGACGCGTTAACGAAGAAACCATTTTGGCCAAGGATCATGTAGCGGTCCTGGAGAAGACAAGAAATTTAAAAAGGCATTTTAAATCCTATGTTTTGGTCATTTCTTTTATTAGATACACCACAGATCAGGAAAAAAAAAAGAAGAGGCTTTGGGTTTACTCGCATCCCTCTTCAGGCAAAATAATTTATTGGCATCATACTGGCAGGCATATAATCTCACTGTCACACCATCCCTCCCTCCAGCCTTGCAAATCAAAGTTCGAGATCAGTCTGTGGTAGCTTCAGTCAGCCTCTTACATGCTACTTCAGCAGGTCTGTTCCTGCCAGGGAATGCTTGTGTAGGAGAATCTTTTTGCCAATGACACACACTATGCAGGGAGTAGGAGGGTGTTTTGTGTTTACTGACATCGGAAAACTGTTCTGTTCTGTTCCTCAGAAGCTTTTAATCTTCCTCCCACCCTGTCAGGACAGAAAGCTGTTTCTGTAATACTTTGCTGTTTATAATGCTGATAATATGACATTAAAAACAAATTTTAAACAGAGATTATGATCCAGTGCTTTATTTAGCTAAAAAAAAATCCCTCAATTTACAATGTTGACCAGAAAGGACTTAACTTAGTTAATACTTACTGTGACAAGTCCATTTCATCTATATATGCTGTCTCTTCCTAACCAGGGAATAAAAGTGTTACACCAGTACAAGATAAAACCAGCCTAATATTTAAAGAATTCTTATTCTGGATCCAAATCCTGCTCAATTTGCAGTCATCTGCAGAGACAACTTACAACATATGTGTCTGATTTATGCGTTGCAAATGCTGTCATCTGTACCTGAAAGTAATATCCTTTATGCTTTGAGGGCTTACTGAAAAGCAAATAAATTATACTTACGTGTCCCATATCTGACCCCAGACAAAGCAACAACTATGGTGAAACCTCCAGACAGATCAAAATACTTACTCCGTCAGCATCAAAAGCAGCTCCAAATCCATACTCTCCACCTCTCATAGCCTCCAGTAAGGCAGTTGCATATGTTAAATTGGGATCAGGAGGCTGTCCGCCAAAATCCTCCAGAGGAATACAGTTTATGGCAGAATTTGCAGGAGCTCCCAATTCATCACACAGGATTCTTCTCACATAAGGTCCCATAACTGCAAAAACAGAAATCTGCCGTGCAATCACAAAAGCATATGCTTGACATTCAAATTTTTCACAGCACCATGGAGACTTGATACAAAACATATTTTCAGCAATTCTATACATCTGTCCAAGCAAAAAAACCCAAACTATTATTTCACAGAGAAGTATGTGATTGTCCCTCAGTAAACAACCAGTTGGCAATTCAGCATTAAAAACACAGTTTCTCACTAGTGGAAGTGAAAAAGGTAATCACTGAATGATGAAAGGTAAAAGTTTTCTTTACCTACTATTAAGTAAAGAAATTACCATACACATAGGGGGTATTTTTCTCACTGGAATAAAAATAAGATTCTGTTCCATGTGTCCTGGAATGCAAACAACAGTTTAACACATAAGAGCACGGAAAGTAAACAACAGGGAAATACAAATGGCAAATAAACTTACCTCAACATTCCAATTCATATTAGAATTATAACTGGTTTGTCCACCAAAGAATTTTACCACATTTTAGTTACTACCATGCAGATAGTAAATAAAAACTTTCTCAAAAACTAACTTCAAAATAACTTCTTTATTTTGCTAAAGATATGGCCAACTAAGAACCCAGCTCATGCTATTATATATCACAAGGATTATATGCAAAGCTGTTGGGCATCCCAAAACATCACACAGGTTCATTTTGGAGCAGCATCTTATTTCACCTACATTGTGGATTAACATCTGGACCTTTTCTTTCTGTCCTGACAGGAACGTCCCATCCTTATTTTAACTACTGAATGAAAGTACGTACTGTTCTATCCTTTAACCAATGAATTTTCATTTTAAACAACTGTAAGGAATATTTTCTAAGTATTAATAGCAAATGTCTGTAATTTCAGTCAAGAAATAAAAGGATCCTGAATACATATGCATCTTGAAATGCAGTCAGTATCAAACCGTCCAGAACATTGTTCAACCCCACAATCAAATCTTTTCCTTCCATGGAAAAACTGCAACACTTGCTGTGTATGAAATCTACACTTGTGCACTGGGCGGCTGAACAGACACTCACAACTGACTAAGCTCTCTGCATCCCCGAGGCAGGTGTGAACACGTCACTCAGAGGTAAAAAAGCATGAATGATTGCTTGCTCTTTCTCCTACCTTACTCCCAAATCTTGCTACCTGTAGCAACTGTAACCCAAGCTAAAACTATGTGAGAAACTTACGTTCAAGAAAATTTAGATGCTAATTCTGTAAAATGTACAGTAAACCATGAGCCGGACTACGCATCTTCTTGACCACATGTACAATTTTTCAATGCTGAGTTGTAGATCCGGACATCAGAGCTCTACAGACTAGTTGAGTAACACTCTCCAGGAGGCAGTGCCTCCCTCACTGCTCCCTCCGCATTGTTCAAGGACACCATCTCCTCTTTTGCCACAGCCTGGCAAACCCAGGTGTCCACACTTGGCCACTTGCCCACTATGATCTTTTGCCCCAGCCTGTGAACTGGGTGTTCACACTGACTGTATGCCCACTATGATCTTTTGAACAATGACTATCACACTGTGCTAGATCAAGTGCTTTAAAAAAGATTTGTAAGTCTATCCAGCTCCCTTTATCAGTCTGGTTTTGTAATCCCATTGAAGAATGAAACCTGATTTGTTTGATGGAATTTGTTTTCCGTAAGATAATGTTGAACATCATTATCTGTAGAAATCTTTATTTATTTTTTCATGATGTAGCCTAAAATAGATCTCATACTGATCTATGTTTCCCCAAGTGACACAGCTTAACATTTTTAATATTGGCACAAAACTGGTCCCCTCCTGTCTTCTGTGTCATTTTCTTTCATCTTTCCCCCAGTACACTGAAATTTTTTAACATTTAAAATTAGTGAGACAAAGGTCTCCACCAACTCTTTAAGGACTCCTGGGTGCAATTTATTCAGACTTAACTAATCTTAAACCATTTAGAATTTAGTCTTAGTAGAGACAGCCTTGTAACCTCCTTGGTTACTGCAACATACTTCATCACCCTCTCATGGCAAGATTACCTCATTCTGCATGCTTCCAAATGCAGAAAGAGAACATTTATTGGACACATATGCTTTCACTTCTTTATCAAGAAAGATAAAGCTGTTTGCTTGTTAGGAAGGGACCTAACCCATTGTTAAGATTGCCTTTTTTACTAGTATAATATTCAAATCCTTTCTTATTACCCTTAACCTTACTTAAAAGTCTGACTTTTATATGTTGTACCTTTATTGGGGAACTATTGCAGTGTACCATCTTTACTGGGAAACTATTGCAGTGTACCTGCAATTTATTCCCGATAGCAACTTAAGTTCATACCTCCATTCATGGCATCAATCCTTATTTTAATCTGGTTGGGTCCGGTCAGCAAATTTCTGATCGCATTGAAGTCAAAGATACTTCGAAGGAGATTGAGGTAGATATCCACAGAATCCACAATTTCCACTAGAAAAAATAGGTAGGAAAAAATCACTACAGTTCACACAGGGGAAAATAACTCTCAGCACACTCCCACCAGCCACGCACCTCAACTGAAATCAGAGTGTGCAACCTCTACATAACATGGATTTGTTCTGAAGCCCATAGAGGCAAAGTCAAAGACTTCTGCTGGTTTCAGCATGGCAAGTTTTAAGCCTTGCAAAGACCAACAGGTTTGCCTGCTAAAGGACTGTAGGGATAACGTAATCTGACAATTCCTATTTCACTGCAAATATTCTTGACAGCAAATTTTATCAAAGTACTCTTTATTTATCATTCCCTAAATCACTCCACAGCTTTTCAAACTAAGCAGGTTTCTTCTCAAGAGGATGGAAGACATCCATTCTGAATTGAAGCCACACCTTCTATTCTTCTATCTGAGAGCAGTATCTATCTGCATCATTCCATCAGGAGAGACATACAGCCTGTTCTTCTTGGTTTGGGCATCTGGAATATCTGTCTCCAGTTTATTGTCAATCTACCACTACACTTTTGCATTTTGTACCTCACTGATTTAGGGAAGTTAGGCTCAGATACAACATCTGCTTTTTGCTAAGGTCTTGCTAATTTCAATTCTAAATTCATAAATGCAGAGCACTATATTTTTTCTAGTTCTTTTGGATGTAAAACATTAAACTAAAATGAATTAATGAAACTAAGTCTGTCATAATTAAAACAGTTACCAAACAACTGTCAAAAGCCATGCTCCTCAGTCATCTTGGAACATATTACTTTTCCTGATTAAATTAAAAAGCATATGTTATACAAATGTCTTTTTATCTGGTTAAATGAGTATCTTGAAATATTTTAGTTACAAGTTAAATTATTACTTAGAATACCAGCCAGGTTTCCTCAGAAACACTGACCTCACCCTAATGCTCTTCTTTAGGATAACATGAAAATGACACAGACATTTTTTGAGCCTGAGAATAACACTTAGAAAAGATCGTGAAAAGACACTTCAATGAAGAAACTAACAAAAAAAACCCTAGATTCTCAAGACTGAAAAACAACTGTAAAACCTATTTGAAAATAAGAATTCTATGGTACATGTTGAAAGTCTCATGGATTCCTTAAAATTACATTACTGCCTATCTTCTATGCCCTGCTCCTTAACGATGTTTAAGTAGGCTCTAAGCTTTACACACATGAACAAGTGCCTCAACTTCAGTGGAGCTCCTCACACATGTTAAGATAAAGTGTACGTAGGATTAAAGTCTAAAAATTATTTTAGCTCCTGACAAGCCCAACTGGGTTAACTCTCAGTTCCTCCAACACCTCTGTAGCCTTGATTCACAGCAGTTAGTTCACACAATTGAAAAAGCAGAGGTTTTAAATACATCAGACAGTATCTTAAAATACTTTTCAAATTATTTTCATTCTTTCTGCACTTTCATTCTGCATTCAGACCTATGTAAACTATACTTATCATGCACTTGTAAGCCAGTTACATTGGTTCAGCAGGGATCCCTGGGAACTCTACTCTTCCAGGATGATGTGTTCTGGTAAGATGACTGGGAAGTGATTTTTCCTTAGAAAAACATAGATGCAAATTGCAATTATTTTTAATCTGTTTTCATACTACCTGTTGGGGGGAAGGGGTGTTTCATTTTAATTTAGAAAAATAAAATTTGGAGATATTAAAAAGCTGAGAAAGCAAAACGTAAATCTGTGGCAATCATATGATTCTAGAGTGACCCTGGAGCTGAATTTTCTTTACTTTTTTTTTTGCCTAAAAAGTCAAACATGTTCTTTGCAATCTCAAAAAATGTCTCAAAAAATCACGTCTTGCTGGAAAATAAACGGGTTTTAATTCTATGACATCAGGAATGAGGAACAGTTCTTGAGGCCACACACAGTTTTACAGTGTTTGAAATATTGCCTCGACCCCTTCCATTGCTTTTGACCCTTCAGGACAAAACGGTTGTGTCAGCTTATTTTAGATCAAGTGTAGACATAAAATGTATTCAAGTGCTTAAAATTAAATGCATGTTTAAGCAGTCCCTTTACATTTGGAGTCACTGTATGTGTAGTGTCTTACACATCCCACAACTTTTCAGAAGGTGCAAGCAAAGAATGATTAAACTAAAACTCTCACAAACTCTTTTGTCAATTAAACTTGCACAAGAAACCATTCCTAGTCCAAAAATGTTTGTGTTTGGTGTTTAACTACCTAAGCATATATATTTGGCAAAGATATTTGGCTAAATGATGAGGCCTGGTGCACTTAAAGTCCACAATTCAGCTTCCTTATGTGTAAAACACAACACTTAACCTATATTGCCTACTGTTTTGAATGATAGAATCATTTCGGTTGGAAAAGACCTTTAATATCATCAAGTCCAACTGTTAACATAACACTGCCAAGTCCACCACTAAACCATGTCCCTAAGCACCACATCTACACATCTTTTAAATAAGAACAGGGATGGTGACTCAACCACTTCCCTGGGCAGCCTCTTCCAATGCTTGACAACCCTTTTAGTGAAGACATTTTTCCTAACATTCAATTTAAACCTCCCCTGATGCGACTTGAGGCCTTTTCCTCTTGTCCTATCACCTGTTACTTGGGAGAAGAGACCGACCCCCACCTGGCTACACCCTCCTTTCAGGTAGCTGTAGACAGCGAGAAGGTCTCCCCTCAGCCTCCTCTTCTCCAGGCTGAACAACCCCAGCTCCCTCAGCCGCTCCTCCTAACACTTATTCTCCAGACCCTTCACCAGCTTTGTTGCCCTTCTTTGGACACACAAGCTTGTAGTACGGCATTCTGAAGAATTAAAAGTTCTGTTCTGTAGCAATTCTAATATATAGAATCATGGATGTAGCATGCATAAAAGCAAACACTGATACCTCGGAAAGGTTTGAATTTGTTCTCCAGATCGAATTCTTGTCTTCCTAGGCGTGACAAATCAACTCTGAGATCGGGACAAATGGCATATTCCTCCAAGGTTTTGCTTATTTGATAGATTTTGTCTGAAACTATATCTGGAGCGGGTCCTAGAAGAAAAAGGAATGTGGTGGGTCATTTCTCTGAAATGAAGGTTCCTTACTTAAAAAGTGAGTGCTACAGCAAACGTTTTTCTGAATATATTGGAGCTATTAAGGAAAAAACCCAAACAAAGAACTATAGTAAATAAGGTCTTTTCTCTCAGTGTAACACAGGTTTAAGACATTTTTGAAAAAACGTAACATGGAAATACAGTGCTTTACTCACAACATTTTGATTCCCGTAGAGTATTTAAATCAATCATTATCCTGGGCAGGGGGGATAAGGCAACCAAAAAACAGATAGCCATCTTTCTTTGGGTTTATTGCTCAAAGACTGCCATTTATTACTCTACACGGAATCTCAACATATATATTAAAGGAAAGCCTTCATCACCAGTTTCTGGTGTTTCATAGGGCTTTCTGCAAACGCACACTTGTGAAGGTGAGATAGCTTTGTGTTTCACATTATTTCATTAGACATAATTATCATTTTTAAAAGTCTTACCCGTTTGAGTGTGGTGTTCTCTTCCAGTTTTCCTCCAATGGCTTAATGAATTGTATCTTTGTTAGAATCAAAATACCTTAATTGTTTAACAAGTAATTATGACCTGGAACAGTTATGTCATTCAGAAACAGAAATCACATCTCACTTGTGCATTACTTTTCTTGCCAAATCCTGCTCTATTTTTGAACACCAATTAAAAGTTGCAAGCTTGGTGCAAAAATTACTAGATGAGCTGTGCCATATGTAGTGCGGGAGTTGAGTCTGAGTTACAACAAAAGTCCTTTATGGCTATTTGACTCTTCATAGCTTATATTAAAGCCACACTTCCAATCTGAAAAATTACTTCCTTTATTCTCTTTTACGTGCTCTCTCTCCTAATCCAAAGCCTCTGGCTTTTCAGTGTTAACTTCCCACTCCCGTAGCAATGCTGCTATATTCAGTGTAGCTTTGCCAGGTAAATCAGTGTGCTCCATCTCAGATGCATGGTACCAGATGGCCCAAGGCACTACAATAAGTCACAGTCACTTAACTCTTCATTTGGCTTAGAAAATGACTTCTTACTCATCTAATCCAAACTCATCCAAGGGGTGAGGACAGGTTTCATTAGTTCCAGACCATCCTTGATAGATGGATGTATTGTCTACCGATATTTGCAGCTAAGGAGATGCCACAGTGTCCCCCTGCGTTCTCTCCCACACCAACAGAAATAAACCGCTTCTGCCTGACCTGGATCTGCGAAACATACTGAGCGAGAATGCAGAGCAACAATAGCCTTCCCTAGCAGCTTGTCGTCGTGCCTAACCATGCTCTTAGTTTAAAAGCCTTGCCTAATACTTAACCCACGTTTTCTCAGATGCAACTTAAACCAACTACTTTTCATTATGTCCCTGCTGATTATCATAAATAATTGAACCTTGTGACCTGTGCTCAAAGACTGTTTCATATTTAAAGCTTTACAGCGTGTTTGAATTTTCTTTAAAAAGGCAAAGCGCACCAAAAAGAATGCCCCACCAACTGTTACCCATTTATCAAACAGATTTTAGATGTACATGGTGTTTTAAAGTTTTATAGAGTGCTAATGCATCTAATGGTTTGGCTCTGGTATGTTTGTGCTGTGACCCTGGCTTTCTCACCACCTGACCTTACACAGTCCCTTCAGCCTCTCTGGGATTCAAGCCTATTCTGTTTATAAAATCACACTGCTTTAACCATGCACATTTTTCAATTAAACAACGGACAAGGGGGAAGCATCCCCTTCTGAAGTTCTCCCACCTTCAAAATGAGGAAGGAAACTTTTTAAAAGCACTTTCAGGTTTTTTCAGATGGAAAGCACTCTACATGTGTGACATATGCAAGGTGTCAGCAACTGTCACCATGATGTTTTATGGGTGTACACAGATCTATAACATAAAACATACATAAAGTATAACATACCTACACGTGTTAGCTTGCCAATTCTGGAAAACAAGACATTGCTACACACACAAATTCCACTATTCAACAGTGGAATTGCAATAGTTAAAATGGTACAAACCTCTCCCTGGATAGGAGCAGTTATTTCCTGGGCAAACATGAGAATTGCTTTCTTCCATAGAAGACAATGAGTTATACTGCTTACAGCACTTCTGAAATTACATGCTTTAAAGTAAATGCCAAGACAAGCAACACAGAAATATGGGCAAAACAGAGCTCCCTCCTAGGCATTTTTATAAAAGGATCAGAACTGTTACAATGACCTGGCAGACTACATAAAATGCTATAAAAATGGGATGGCAAATATCTTGTTTATAGAAATCCTACAGCTACCACAAGGACTTCGGTGAACATTTAATGCTTATTGTACAGAAACATGTAAATAAATGGACTCCTATTACTGAAAAAAAATGCATATGTTCTTCATAGTTTTAACAGAATAAATGAAAAACACACAGTTGAAGTCTGACAGTTATCCTTGTCAGTATATTTTCATCATACCAAGATGCAATGTTTTAATGTGTTATTAAAAAAAAAACCTACCTCCATTGGAAACCTCAAACTTGACTCCAAACTCTCCTCCAGGTCCCCCAGGACTGTGGCTTGCTGTTAGAATAATTCCACCAGCTGCTTTGATCTTTCGGATGATACACGAAACAGCAGGTGTGGATAAGATACCATTCTGTCCAATAACCAATCTGCCGATCTAAGTGAAAAAGGAAGTCAAAGTACTCTCAGTGGTTCTGAACTTTTGAAAAGTAATAAATAAACACACACACCCCTATAGGTATATGGGTACAGGATAGAAATTGTGAAGTCCTAGTATGGAACCTATTTTTTTGCAGAGAAATACATGTACACTACTTGGTGGCATGCTAATGTTGTGCAGCAAAGGGCTACAAAGATGACTGGAGGACTGGAGCACCTCTCTTAAGAGGAAAAGCTGAGGGATTTGGGTCTCTTCAGTCTGGAAAAAAGGCAGCTGAGGGGGGATCTTATCAATGCTTATAAATACTTAAAGAGTGGGTGTCAGGAGGATGGGGCCAGGCTCTTTTCAGTGGTGCCTGGGGACAGGACAAGAGGTAATGGGCATGAACTTGAGCATAGGAAGTTCCACCTAAACATGAGGAGGAACTTCTTTACTTTGAGGGTGGCAGAGCACTGGAACAGGCTGCCCAGAGAGGTGGTGGAGTCTCCAACTCTGGAGACGTTCAAAACCCGCCTGGACACGTTCCTGTGCAACCTGCTCTAGGTGACCCTGCTCTGGCAGGGGGGTTGGATTAGACGATCTCCAGAGGTCCCTTCCAACCCTATGATTCTATAATTCTATGATTCTAATCTGGAGTGATGACAAAAAAATATTGTATCCTGGGACATTTAACCCCAGTGGCCTGTCTATGGACAGCAAAGCAAGAGCACTGCCGTGGCAGTGATTTACAAAGCTCGCAAGCATAGCACTGGGCTATGATCCTGCTATCAAACTTTCGCAGGTATCCCCATGAACCAGCAAATCCCCTCAAATATCAGTACAGTTTAGGGCTGACTGTGCAGATGCAGTTTGCAAGGCTCAGGCTTTAACTAGCATAAAAGAGAACAGCAAGCAAATTGCCTTCCATTGAGCTGCCTTTCAGTGCAATCACAACTACTGCCACATACTAGGACCTGAAGTCTCTGCGAGCCATATCTCTGTCACCAAGAGACCCTTGGATGTCCTGCCTTATAGAAAATATTGCTACTCCTCCAGCCATCAGTGACTCCCTGGCTATTCCTGCTGAAGGGGGTGTGTTTCCCAGGGCACAGCCAAGCAGGGGAAGTTCCCACCATTCTTTAAAGTAAAAAAAGCTTTCAGGTGGTGTTATTAAACACTGACTCAATGTGTTTGGTATTATGCGCAGTTCCACTGCAAGGTTCCAATTTCAAAACCTTGCCTTCATCCCCTACACAGCTACTACAGTTTCAGCTCAACATAAATAATCTAGGAGCCAACCAGAAATGTATTTACAAAGAAATATGAAAGAGTTCCAGTTCCTGGGAAACAGACACAAAAAAAAAAAGAGGGGGGAAGAGGAGGTTAGTGTCACAGATGAGAACTGAGGCAGCTGCATATAGAGCTTAAAAGGATATTAGCAAAGTTTGGTTGGTTTCTTTTTATAGCCTCACTTTAAAAAACAAACAAACAAACAAACAAAAAAAAACCCCAAAACTAAAAAAAAAAACCCACAGCACTATTGATTAGTAGTTTGGGAAGGAGAGAGAAGCAGAGAATTGGCAGGGGTGGGGGGAGGGAGACGCAGAACACAGAATCCTTCCTGCTCCCTACCTAAAAAGCAGACAGGGAGTTCAACTTCAGATTTCCTTATCCAGTTTGAGGGAGATTTGGTAGCTCTACTCTCTGTGTGGCAAAGCAACAGCAGAAGAGGTGTCACCACCTGCCTTCTTTCTATAAAGAGCTGTTCCTTCTTATACAGATGACCTTCTGGGTCCAGTGCTTGTGTGAGGCCCTTAACAGTTATTTAGAAGTGAAGTTCCAAATAATTTTAGAAAATAAAAGGATTAATAGATGATTTATTTAGCCTGTTTGCTACATCCAAAATCTGGATTTTGCCTGTTGGTGAACTATTTTAATAAAAAAGGTCAAGATTTCAACACTGAAATTATCTACTTCTAAAGCACGCACAAGTCACTTTTTTGCCAACCCTCACCCAATGCATTCTATTAACTGAGATTTCTGCCTCAAGATCTGATGATAGGATGATTGCTTTTCTACCTGGTTCTCTTTTCACAGTTTTTGCAGGTAATTTTGAAGACTATGGATTGTTGCTAGAAAACAGGAAAGCTGTAAAAATTAAAAGTACAGGTCATGGAAAATCTTCAGTGCTCATTTGACATGCTCGTGCTTTTATTGGGAAAAATGGGGTTTTTTCACTGTCTTTTTTTCTCCCCGGTTGAACAATTCTGAAGGAAATGAAAAAAGAAAAAGTTACAAAACAAAAAACTTTGGTTCCTCATTTTCCTACTATAATGAAAATATTTTCTAGGGAAAACAAGTATACTTTACAGGAGACAAAAAAAATGCAGATCAGCAGAATCCACATCTTCTCTTTCAACAGATTATTTTGAAGCAGAGCTTCCACTGACATGGTGAGTTGGTAAAGGTGGAGTGTATACACAGTTAACACATATACCACACAGCTGAACCTCATTTTTGCTCACTCCAGTGGTACGGAACAATTTTATCTCCTACTTAAGCCTAGCAATACAGTTTCATTTATTTATGTTTGAATGATTAAGAGTAATACCATCTTCCTGGTGCTGGCGATAACATAAATACCTTTGATTATTTGTGGAACAAAGCGTAACAGTGGACACAGTTTTCCTTTAATAACGGATTAAATGTTATGCTTGTGCACTGTGACAGCATTTACTTGCAAGACTCTGTATCACTTTCTGACTTTACGTCTCTCCCACCTTCCCACTCTTGCTTCTTCCTGAAGGTAGAATTAAGTAGTAATTTACAGCACGTGTATTTGTACATCTCTCCATTTATAATAATTTGCAGACCTGAGGAGCAACGGTAAAGGTGTATTTCCTCCACTCCTAGCTCCAAGCCAAGTGAAGCAGCTGATTAAATCTTATTTCACTGATTACAAAATAAAATCGGTCTCTCTCTTACTGACCAGACTTCTTCACATTTATGTAATGTTCTTACTGTCTTTTAAAACTCTTTTAAATCTCCAAATACGACATTTGTATTTTCTGGTTTGAATAATAAACTACTTCAAAAGTACTTTCTATACAACCCTACTCGTTACCACAGAAGTGCAATTCCTATATTGTGGAATAAGGGATTATTTTTTTTAAAGCAGAAGCATTTCCAGTTGTTGAGGGTTGTCAACTGAAAGACACACATTTACCTCAGAAAATGTGTAGGGTAAAACTCTCTCTATCGTGAGAGGCACTGAAATCAACAGGAGCTCTATGACAGGCCCTGATACACTTTTAGAGCCAAGCTCAAGAAAGAAAACTTTCCATTAGCCACATAATTTACTGTTTTATTTAAGCCAATGCCATGTAAATAATTTGAAAGAGAAATAGAGGGTTTTTTCAAATTGTTCTGAATTTGAGTGTGTCCTTTTATGGCTTCTTTTCAGTCCATGAAGCAGCTTTTGGACAACGTGCCATGTCTTGCCAAGACTGTTGTATTAATGCTGTCATTTAATCACTATTGACAATTGTACCGAAGCACTAGAAAAAACAGACCATTGGGAAATAGACTTCAACAAACTTTCTTCCAGTCCGTACAACAGTCTGCCCATGTACCTTTATTATGGAAAGAAAAGCATGATGAAAATAAATACTGAAAATGTTTGTTTTGAATATTGTCTCTTGCTTTTTTAAACTATGAAGCATGTAGAAAGCTAGGGCAATGACTCAATCTTCCAAATACAGCTGTCAGAAATGGGTGCCAACTCCTCAAACAGTATTGTGTGTTGGTAAGCACAAGGAAGACGACAGGAATTACATTTTGCAAAATGCCTGAACACAACAAAACTGAATCTATCTTGAGGTACTCAAGTATAAATGCATTTGCACTTGCATACAGGCTTATCTTGAGCACGTTCTCTGTACTTCTAAACTAATGAGGTTTGCCTTGATGCACACTGAAACCGCTTTTTTAAAGTAACTAGACTACTTAGATTATTCAGAATGCACAAATTACCTGGCACTATCTCTTCACCGTACCGTCATTTTTTTTCACATTCAATAGATGTTGCACAAACCAATTTTCCCATTTTTCTGGGTGCCCAGTATTAACATGAGCCGGAGTAATCCGCTTTGCCTTCAGCATTTGTGAAAAGGCTACTTATTATTTCTGTACTACTAAGAAATATTATTTATTATACTAATTTCTATACTATAGAAATACACAATGTTTCTAAATTAAGTAGTCTAAATTAAGGATATTGAAAGTGAAATTACATTAATGATACACAGATGTTTTATTTGCAGTGACTACTGCAAAGAGCTTCACCTTATGTGAAGGTCTCAGTGCTTTTACAAAAACTGTACTGAGGATAGTACAGACCTTCTAAGTGTATACACACTACACATCTTCCTCTGCTCTCTTCATTTCCATGGCAAGAATATACAATCTCATCGTCTCTTGGCCTAAAAGCTGTTCATTTTTTCTCTGAACCAAATACTAAACTGACATTTAATTAATTTTAAGTAATAAACTCTCAAATTTACAGACTCCTCGCACTCTGGGCTAGAACAGTAACCAAATAATGCCCATGTACCGACTCACAATTAAAGTTCCAGTAATACCCTTCTGAAAATCTTGGACAGTTTCATAGCATGGAAAGATTATCTTTGGAATTCAAAAACTTGCATGGCTACAAGATCACAGGCATGTAATGTCTCTTCTAATACTGCGCCCCTACGCCACGTTCTATTTTGTCACTCTGCTCTTAGCAGCAACAGCAGAAACAAAGACCGTGATCCTCAGCAAACTGTTACAGCTGAAAGAGCAGTCACCCTAACAAGTACTTCACGAGAACATTTTTATGCAGTATTACCACTTGCAGCTGTGCATTTTCAGACGATTCAGCTGATTGCCACGGAGTCAGTTAATGCTTTTTTTTATTATTTTCCCCAGTAATCTCTCACACACCTCAGTCAATTAAACCTGGAAGAATACGAAGCAAGCAGATTACATCCTGGACAGCATGGGGCTGTGCCTTCCTATCTTTTACTACAGTATCTTAAAGATGACCGAGAGCCGTGTTCAGTGTAGAAGCAAATATATCATTCATACAGGTCCAGGGAGGGAGGGCAAGATTTGCCTGGAAGACCATGGAAAGTAAAAACAAGATGGTATTACAAAGAAGACAACTAGAACACTCTTTGCCATCTCAAACTTCTACAGCATTACTAGCAATACTCTGGGATCTCTCTAGGATCTTGCTATGACGTTCCATGTTCCGAGTATAATCATCAGCTTCTGATCTCCACCGAGACCCACACACAGGAGCTTCTCATTCAAATGTATCCTAAACTTTGCGTGAAAAAATGAGACGCCACATCCAGCTGATTGGTCGAGCAGAATACTTGCATTTAATTTGTAGTGGAACTGTGTTAAAAACAATAGAGCCTTTTACCTCAGTTCTTCCAGACATTAAGGTACAAGGACACTACTACTGACGGGACATGGGTGAAAAGGGAAACAGAGCCTCAGATACCCTCCTACCACCCCTCTTGGCAAAACTGCTTGTTGCCCCAGCGGTGTGACCCACCAAAGGGCCACCCTGGTTCAGAGAAGGCTTCGGAGCCTTCAGCTCTTAACGGAAGGATCTGGTGGAGCACGTGCTGATGGCAGTTGCCCAGCATGGAGCAGCCTGTAGGTGTTGCCACCAGTGGAAGCCCAGGCGGGCTGTGGCAGTGGATTGTGTACCTTCAACCCCAGGCTGGAGGGCAGGAGCCAGAGGGACTGAAGACGAGAAGAAGGCAGAGCAAGCACCGGCAGCTGACCGGGCAGGGGGCCTCATCTCATTCCTTGCACTGGGGCCCATGCCAACTGTGCTAGGCTGTTAACGCAGGGGGAATGCGGGGTGAGTCACCAAATTAGAACAAGGGGAACCTAGCGACTCCAAAGGGCAATACATTTACAGTTGATAATAGAAAATCCCTTTTATTTTTGTACTCGGCAGGCACAATTAACCATAAGACGCGGTATGTGTCTTCCAGGAAGGAGATTCAAGTTCAGTTTATCAGCACTATGTGGCCATCCCTCTCCTGGCACTCAGAGGTGGCTAAAGGTTTTGAATGCAACTTCAAGGCTGCCACATGTTTCATCCGATCCTGCCTATACCAGCTTGCTTTTTTCCTTGTGATACTGGCCACATGCCTTCTAATGACATTAAGCTCATCCAAAAGCAGAGATCTTTGCCCTCAGGAGCTTTCCCTTCCTCTCCCCTTAATTACATAGCGCAGCACTAAACAATGCCTTCACGGAGGTTTGGTATTTTCCCAGCAGATGTATTTTAACAGCCAAAGAATAAAATATACAAACAGTATTCACTGTTTGTGTATATGTAAATGTGAGCTTTATGCATTTACAGTGTGCTTGAGAGAACACGGGGGAGGGTGAGCAAGGTGAGGGTGGGCAGAGAGGGGATGGAAAATTAGTACAGGGAAACGGGAAGCCTTTTCAGTATACAATCACAGAGTAGTTTCGGTTGGAAGGGACGTTTAAAGGTCTAGTCCAACCCCTCTGCAATAAGCAGGGACATCTTCAACTAGACCAGGTTGCTCAGAGCCCAACCTGACCTTGAGTGTTTCCAGGGATGGGGCATCTAACACCTCTTTGGGCAACCTGCTCCAGTAGTTTCAACACCCTCATCCTAAAAAATTTCTTCCATATATCTAGTATAAGTCTTCCCTCTTTCAGTTTAAAGCAATACCCCTTGTCCTGTTGCAATGGGTCCTGCTAAAAAGTTTGTCCCCATCTTTCCTGTAGGTCCCCTTTAAGTATTAAGGCTGCAATAAGATGACAGTAGCACCCCACCAGCTGGCCTACTGAATTTGTGAGGACTGTATTATTAGTAAGACTATCAAGCTTGAATTCAGACATTTGTGGGAACCGTAGGCAGAAAAGCTTGGGTTTTGGCTTCAGAAAACACTAGGGAGAAACTGTGTTTCCAAGAAACTTGCAGTTATCTTAAGAAAGGGGGGGTGGCACTACTACAGCAAGGTGTCAGGAACATGTGAAACTGGAAATCTCCTGAGATCAAAAAGACCTGATCTTCAGGGGAAAGGGACCAAAACGAGGAACACGACAGATGCAGCAGGCAGGAGGCAAGCTGACAGGAAAAAGTAGTCAGGAAGGAGTCCTGAATACAACATAACCTGGCTGACAAGACCCTGGTCTTCTAAACCCTAAACTGCTTGCCTTCCTCAGCACCTCAGTCCTTGCAGTCACCTGGTGGCTGTAACCTACTCTGTAGCTCCTAACAGTGTGCAAGGGCAAGCAAGGACCTCAGCTGCGGCGGGGCACCTCTTGCTTTAGCTGTTGCTGTGCTTTATCCCTCCTGGGCAACAGGCGCAATTCCAGCGGCCAGGCTTTCTCCACCAAGCTACGTGGGAGAAGGGGCTATGGAGCAGCACTCCTCCGGGCCCCATCCTACCTGCCTCGCAGGGCCTCACACACATGCTCACGATGCTCTGCACCCGTCGCTGCAGATGAAACACGAGTGCACTATGCTCCCCAGAGTCCCCACCTTCGCCAGTGTTCCCCCCAACACCCCTCAGTAAGTTCTGGCCCCTACCAAACCCCTGCGTGGACTGCAAGTTTGCAAAAGCGAGCCAGCATGTGACGCAGCCAGTCTCTCTGAAATCTCAGGTTATCACTCAGTGTCTGCTTGATAGCGTCTGCACGGTGAGAATGTGCATTAGAAGTACGTTTTAAATTCTCATTATTTATACCAGGCTGGCCAAGCCACACAGCTTGTACATGACAAAAAAACAACAGGGAAAATTCAGACACATGCAGAGATTTGTTTCAAAGTTGAAAGATCTCCTGGGTATAAAACAGGACTGCATTTAAGGAATGGAGCTTAGGAAAAAAAATTAAGAAAAAGTAAATTTACACACACAAAAAAAATATATAAAATTATATTACTTCTTGTGCTAGATCTGGTGAATCAATTTAGCCATCATAACGAAAAGACTGAAGCTTCAACTCTGTTTTGAAGTAGAAACTTCAAGCCTACATTTGCTGGTATTTCCAGCTTTCTGTACATACAGACACACCGACACATGAATGTGCATGCACCTATCAGAAGACAACAGTTTTCTTCCCGAGTTCTTTCCTATTTTCAAAACTGCATAAGAAAAGCTGTAACCCATCTGATCCACAGGTATTTGCCCCTGTTGCCTTCTTGCATTTTGTAATGTGTCTGCAAGCAAACAATGAAGAATTACTATTTTCTTAAGATGCAGACAAAATGCTGAGTTCCTCTTGCTTCAATAATACCATTTTCCTTGAATATTTTTACAAGGTCCCCAGCAGCGGATGCGCATCTGATACCTTCGTTTCCCACACACTTATTTTTAATTGTGCCACATTTTCTCCCGCAGAGCCAACCGCGTTTCTCAGCTCCCGTTCCTTCCCAGGTCTAAAATAAGGTGTGAAGGAGGACGGCACGGCCGGACGTCTCCTGAGGTTATCACGACCACCTCCGCCGCACACGGGCAGACCCAGCCACCCACGCCAAACCCCAGCGCTACAGCCCAAACGACGTACGAGCCGGCACGGCACACAACCGGCCGTGCAGACCGCCGGCTGCGAACTTCCCCTCATTTTTATTTGTAGAGCCTTACGGGCCCGCCTTATGCCATG
>VXBH01003138.1:145446-166895 GCA_013400035.1 Rynchops niger | reverse complement strand
TTTTTTTTTTTTTTAATGAGTCCAGCTCGGCTGTTAGAAGGCAAAAATAGGCAAAGAAATCCCGTGTTAAGGGAGGAGCTGGGATAAATCCCCATTCGGAAACAAATTCTATTCTCCCTGGAGATAACAACAGAGTTCTTCATTGAGTAAAATTCACTTACTGGGCTGTAAATTCTTTATTTCAGCCCAAATAGCATGCTGCTTTATAGTCCTAACTTTGAAGAGATGTCCCGTGAGATATTAGATTTTGTGATGCTCTTGTTTGCCAAGCAGAACTCCAAAACTGTGCCAGTTTTGGTTTTTACTCACCTTCCTTCATTTCCTCTAAGGCAGCTGCTGATCCCACGGGGATGTTTTCAGGAACAAGCAGCAGAATTTTTACAAATAAACAAATACAAATATTACAATTAAGAAGATTCGTTTATTCAGGCTGTTATTTATGAGCAACCTGATTTAGTTGAAGACATCCCTGCTTGCTGCAGGGTGGCTTGGGCTAGATGACCTTTAAAAGTCTCTTCCAAATAAAATCATTCTGTGATTCTATGAGTATGACTGGGTCCTTCTGGAAAATATAATTTTAATGTCATATCAACACAGCCTTTGATCGGATAACCCCCAATACATTGATGGCAGCTGTATCAGTGTAAGGAAGGCATCCGAGTTTCTCAAAAAAAACCAAGCAAATGTAAATGGATATTACCTAAGTTCAGATTCTAGAGGAAATGGGACGTTACTTCAGCTAAAAGGCCTTTCTTTGTATTAGGGAAGGAACTGCTACTAAAAGTATCCATAGAAGAAAGGCTTTTTAAAGAAAAAAACTGCAGAAGAAGGCCTTATTATAAGGTTGGCGCAGTTTTGGCAACAGGAAGAGTCATCCATAAAGATGCAACCTTCTCTACTTGCCTTCTGCAAAAAACAGAGAAGTTGTTCCTAGCAGAGGGAAGCATAAGGCAATTTATAAACTGGGAAAGTAAAGTTAATTCTTAGGAAAGCAGAGCAAATTAAGACAAGTGGATTTGCCTCACACCTGGATTTCTGAAGAATAGTTTTCTAATAAAACTGAAAGTAAAAAATGGGTACTTGTAAAGTTTTTAAGCTCATATTTACCCCATCCCCAAAGTCTGATGTCATGTATGAGATTGTTCATTCCTCTGCCCTGTAAACTAATCAGTTTGTCAGCAGCTAAAATAAGGAACTCATGAATAATTATCGACACTCAGATAATTTTAAAAGGTACTGTATAATATATCTGACTTTTCTGGATAATATTGTAGAGGAAAATACAGAAATGTGTAAGTGAAACAAAGTTTGAAACCTCCAGGACTTCAATCCATAAAACTCAGAAACACTTCAGAAGCAATGAATGTGGGCAGCTATGGCTTAGAAAATTGAGGGCAGACACGGTGGATGTTTCCAGGGATGGAGCAAGGGCAGAAGAAAATGTTGGAGGCAGAAAAGACACCTACCTCTGAGTGCTAGCACAATGCCTATAATGATTATGCTGCTACTTGCTCTAGCTTACTCCCTAAAAAGCAAGAGAGGCAACTGTGCTGCTGAAATTCCTAAACTCTGCTGGCTACTGTCCTTGGCTGGGGTTCACTGCCCCCGGAAGGGAAGAGCCCTAGGCTGGCGATGGATGGGACGACTGTTCTTTTTACTCAGTGCAAAATCCACACCCTGCACGAGATGTGGAAGTTACTGGATGTTAGTAACGCTGGACATTACTATGACACACATTGTCCCTCTGGACTGCTGGAGAAGGAGTTTTTGGGGGTGTTTAATGATGTGAGTCAAAGACAGTAAGTGTGAAAACCATGATTTTACAACTTAGTTTTAGTTCTCTGCTGCCTCTCCTGCACTAAAGGTTCCCAAACTCGTTTATAAAACCATTGTACACGACTAGTAATACAATGACCACGGCAAGCAATTCCTAACTGATGGGTAGCTCACATTAGACTCAGGACTTGAGAAGCATCCTTGGGAAAACTTGTGCACACAGCAGAACAATCTCTTCCCCTGGCAAAGGACTCAGGATGCCAGGAACAGATCTCGCAACAAGAGATCCCCTGTCTCAAGCCACACGGCTCCGTTCTGCTCTTCACAGAAAAATATTTGACTAACGCTACTTTGCACAGTAATTGGCACATCTCCCAAATGATAAACACTAATTTGTAATGGACAAGGGTTTATCTGACCCCTCACCTAACAGTGAGTGAGGTACAAGGACAGTCTCTTTCCTCCTGCAGAGAAGGAGTAATAACTTGCTTTACTAGAAAAAGCAATGCCACTACCAGATTTAAGGGCTTAATGTATATGTCGCATATTTTTATGTTTAGAAAGCCAGAGAGTCCATTTTAAGTAACTACAGAAAATGTGGAAGTACTTTCTTTTCCTTACCATGTGCCATCCCTTGCATATCCAAGGCTTGCACACAGGAAAGACTCAGACCCTGGGAGACAGCACAAGGTACGGACAGAAAGTGCAAACTGGTGTGGCTGGGAACAAGTGCATGGGTTTTTCACCTGCAGCGGAAAAGTGACAACAGTGCGAGGGACTCTAGTCCCATCTCCTAGCGGGGATCCCACCATGCGGAATCATACGCCAGCTAAACCAGTGGTAAACTCCTGTGAGAAGTCCCATTAAAGTGGGTCATGTCAACAGTGGTACAAAATCCTGTTAAAGCTGAGATAAATCCCACACTACCCCTGAAGGCCGGGACCTGAGGTTGTGGTTAAACAAGCAACTTGGGGTCCATTAGGTGAGCTTTGTTTCACAACAGAAAAGTGCAGGATGCTGCTGACACCAGAGGCAGTAGGTCAGCCATAACTTGGGTTTGCATTACACCCAAGACCTCCAAGTCTTGTGCCCAAGATTTATTATCTTACAGGAGAACATGGAGATAGCTGGCCACTGTGGGAATATTGGTGATTGGAGCATAGCCCTGAAACCCATCTCCTGTGTGTTCACCTTGCCTGTGGAACAGCTCAGGAACTGAAAATTAACTGCTACTCAACTTCACAGCCACGGTTAGGTTCTGCTCTGCCACCAGTGCCTGGAAACATATCTGTGGTAATGAGGCATGAGTATATGACAACAGCCTGTGGGCAGAGTACCCACCTTCAATACTGTTTGCTTCAAAGGCAATATAAATTTTGGACCTGGCAGCATTTGCCATTGTAATGTGACGTGGTTTTGACCAAGCTACCAAAAGAGCTGCTACTTAACCTCTCACGTGACTGAGAAGGAGGTGTCTTAATTTGCACCATTTAAAACCTTAGTAGTCGTTGGGGCAATCTTCAATAACATAGAACCATAGAATGGGTTGGGTTGGAAGTGATCTTTAAAGGTCATCTAGTCCAGCCCCACAATATGCTATATATATATGCTATGTGTGTTATATAACTCTCTCAAACTAAGTAACAAGGTTACTTGACATCCATCTGAAATTGGAAAATGCTTAGGGAAAAGAGAAATAAAAATTATATACAGTAGTATTACATTCATTCAGTTAGTGATATGGAAACCACCCTTATTAATTTTCATCAATACGACAAAATGAATATGACAAAAGCTGCCAATGTACTGCAATGGGTGTTATACCTATGTTAATAATCATTGTACTGTTATCCATAGTAACTTTGTTAATTATTTTTATCTTAAAACTCCAATAGTACATATGACTGAAATGTTAATTCAAGTTAAAGCACACACCAAACTCTTGAAAATTGCTGTTTTCCACTACACACGTGTTCTCTCTTACAGTGCACAGGCAAGAGCAACTGGTCATTCACATGACAATTAATGAACGAAGCTCCCAGTGCAAAAATGGTTAACAATGGTTAAATGTCGGTCTGAGCCATGGGACCAATCAAGGGATCAGTGAACTCCTGCAAAGGCAGAGGCACCAGGTAGGGGCTGGGCAGGGCGCCCATCCATGCTCATGAAGCTCAGGGAAGAGTGACCAGCCATGGCTATTGCAAAGGAAGGTGAACTTAGCTCGACATAAAGGACCCAGAGTGTGATCTTGCGTCTTGATAAACAACTGGTCAGAGATTACTGGACTTGAACCAACAGTTTGCCTTGTTTTTTAAATCTATGTCTTCTAAAAAAGTATGTTGTCAAAATACGTGGAAAGTCTCACCCACGCAGGAGGTATGTTCCATCCGCAAGCATGCATTAGCACCAGACTTACTGTAATCTGCCAGGCAATTAAGTGAAAGCCAGCTTCCAAGGCTGTACGAGGCACCAATCCTCCAGGGACTGCCACAAGCATTGTTTGGAGGCTACCCCAGTAAAAACCAAACCAGTCCTGCACTTTGACAAACTCCATAGCAGACATACTCTTTGAAAGATTTACAAGATTTTGAATTTTGCAGTGCTTATCCTGACTTTGCTGCTGTGGATAATGGGGTTTTTCATGATAAAATCAGTCATGGATTTTGTCTCTAAAAAAATCGTCTTGCTGCAACAGAATAGATGACCATAGACACAATGAAGAACACTACCATCAGAGGCTCCAAGAATGTGCTGCCCTTTCTCTTTCAGACTTTTTTTAGTTTATTTATAGTGAAAATGTAGGATCAGCACTGTAAATTCATTTTAAAAATTACTGACTTGATAGGCAAAAAAAATTGACAGAAAAAAAAGAGAAGTGGTAGGTTCTTAGGTCAAAAAACAGTTATATGATATTTGATCTGACTTCCCTGCGTGTCAGAGTAAAGTAACCTGTCACATTTCATCCAGTAGCTCCAGGAATATGAAAACAGGGAATACAAAGGATGAAGTATACTCTACAATGATATCCTACTTTGATTTAAGGACCTCAGGTAACTGAGACTCCAGGTTGCTTCAAATAGTTAAATATCTGAAGCTGAAGTCTTCATTTAGTTTTAATTCTGTTCTCAATGTGTGTAGACCCAGCTGTAGTCTTCATCTCTGATTGTGACCTCTGCTGCTAGACTAAGAACACTTTAATCTGTGAAAAGTCTTTCACAGTGGTGATTAAAATAACTGACAAATGGTGCAGACAAAAAAAAAAAATAGTAAAAGCATAGCATTAAAAGGGAAAATCAAACTAAATATAGAAAGCACAAGCTTTCAGGTGATTTTGACAGCTAAATGTTATTTCTAGAGCTGTGAGTTCATCTTAGTTCATTGCAGAAAAAACAGAGACCAGCAACCTCCACTTTCTCATGGGGCAAAACATTCCATTTCTCCAGTGAATTGAAGAGTTTTCCAAAGCATATTTTAGTACCAACAGACGGAAAGAATTTTAATTGACTTTCACATTTTCCCTTTGAGAAGCCAGTTTATTTTTTTGCGCTCTCTTCTGACAAAGAGAGGTTCCAGAAGACAAGCTGGTTTTAAAAAATGGCACCTGCTAACAGTGCCACAAAGAGAATTGTGCAGTTCTAGTGAATTTAGCTATTGTAACGTAGATCACCTCTTCCAGCTAGCACGGCTGAAAATGTTACCTTTCCAGCCATGTATCAGACCAGTCTGATGTTCAGGACGACCTGACCCCACTGGTCTGACCTGGCAGCGCTGGCTGAAGACCTTCTGCAGGGAAGATGGGCATCTCCAGGAGGGCAGCAGTCACTATTCACACCATGACAGCTGTTTTGGGTATTTTTCCCCTAGAAATGACCATGTCAATGCATCCTAAGAAAACAGGCTGAGGGAGGAAGGATCTGCTGGGAGAAAAGGGGGAGACCCGCTGATGCAGGAGTCCAGCCCTTCCACCCGCAGGCTGCTCTGCCCTGCCCTGCTGCCGCTCGCAGGGTTTGGCTGTATAACCAGGCCCCTTCCTTCACCCTGTTATAACGTGATAATGGCATTACATTGTTATACGTTGTGAGCAGCTAAGTGTAGTGTCGGGTTTTTTCAGACTACTTTCTCCATTAGGAAAGGTTCAGTGGCTGTGGTTCTGAGCAATCTATTGCGAACTAAACGAACCTCTCCCCTGGACGAAACATAAAGAACTGTAGTCTTTCCTGTTGCATTCAACTGAAAATGAAATTATAAAAATACCAATATTTCAGTAATTTTAATGCAAAAAAAATAATTATCAGCTGCTCATCCCTATTAAAAAGTTTCAAACAAGAACAGTGCAGTGAAAGTAATAAAGAAAGCAATTGACAAGCTAACTGTGCTTGTAGGTGGGATTGAAATCCTGCTGAGAGAGCCATGTGAATCTAGCAGGTATTTCAGACTGCCTGAGCAAAGACAGTAAAATCACTGGGACATTCCACTATGCTTGAAGATTGGAAGCCTTCATCTGTATTTTAGACTGATATTTATGAGTAAACGTTAAGTGGCAAGTCTTTTACTTATTCCTTAGCAAGCAATCCATCTCCTAGTCCGCTTGACGCTTGATCTGTTACAGCTCAGTTCTGGGCTGCCGTTTGCCGCTCTTGCTCCGTCTGATCTTTTCTTGACCTGCTTGCAGCTTGTTGGGTTTTGGGTTACCTGTGACAGCAGTTTCTCTCACTGGCCAGGTGTCTGTTGCTAATTTGTTTCACTTTTTCATCCTTCCATGTTACAACTGTAGTTTTTTTATAGGCAGCAGTAACAAACTGCCATTCTGTGTAGAACGAGATATTTATGGTTGTAACTTAACGGTGCAGCAGAGAAACACATGCCTGATACAATATCAGTGGCCTTGAGAAGTGCAGACAAGGATGTGGTATAGAGCAGTACAGGCATGGGGTGATAAGAGATGGGGCACAGGTTTAGCGCTGTGACCCTACGGCTATAAACAACTCACCCATGGCCAGTTAAAACAATGCAGACGCGGACCTGGATAAAACTTGGTTTAAGGGTAAAAAAAGATAATAAGTGCATGGTAGCTAGGGTTTGTATATGTATATAGTAAATTGGGATGCAATGTGGAGCTGCAGAGGAAGAAGCAGCAGCAACGGATGCTGCTTGGGCCAGCACTCCTCGTAGCAGGGCAGGTGTCCGGGTGGAGGGGCAGACGCCACCGCTCTGCAGGACAGCCGGGCTGATGATGGAGGACCAGGGTGGCTTATGGGGACAGTGGGCAGCTGGGACCCCAACCCAACCCATACTGTCCCCTTCAGCCACATCCTGCACATGGGGAACGAGACAGGACGTTGACAATGACCCACTGCGGTGAGGTGGGAGGGTGGAGAGAGAAGTCGTTGCACCTAAGGACTAGGAAGTTAGAATCTAGTGAAAACCTAGCAAATTCATAACTACTTGGGTTCTGAATGAGTAATTCCTCGATATTAAACATGATAGGTGATATAAGCAAATGGCACAATGATTAGAGCAAGGAGAGAATTTCTGTTGTTTATTTTTGAGTTTAACAAAAACATAAGGAAAGTAGAATACGGTGGAGACAATGCTATTTTGGAAAGGTGGTTTCTCTACATGTTTGGTGTTCTCGAGGGCACAGAGGCAACCAAGTCATTGCAATTTCCCTCTAAGAAAGAAACTCCTCCATCTCTGCTAGGGAAGAAAATGTGTGGGTTTTGTTGATGAGATCAATGTCAAGCACATACCTAGCGCTTAGCATGTTTTCGAGGGAGAAAGTGGAGTGTTGTTATCTCAGGAGTTATTTTGGCTTTGAAGCAGTCCCAGATGTGGATGGCTGCCCCGCGGCCACGAGGGCCACCATTTCCTCATGAGAAGGAGCACGCTGCTCCCTGCTGCACTCCTCCTGGGACCTGTATGGGGAGAAACATTAACACACATCCTCGCCAGACCCCTCCTTACCCCCCCCAGGCATCCCTCGGCCACCCTACCGTCCACACCACCGCTGCCCTGGGACAGGGCTGAGCAGTGCCCGCCTGCTCTCTCTGGCCTCCTGCACCCAGTTCCCATTCCTTGGGGAATGCCATCCTTGATATAACCACCAGTAATACAAACACTGAAAGCATCCAGCAAGCAGTTCATTACGGGCAGATTTTATTGGAGCTCTGTATTTACCTTTCTTCCTCTTTTCATTTTGGCATGATGCAAAACCAAGACTTGGCACCCCAGGTTGGACATATGAGAACAGACCAGAAAAAGTCAGTTAAATAAATATCCGAGAAAAGAAAGCAGCAATCTTCTTGGGAGAAGAGGATAAAGAGCCAGCCCTTGGTGGTGTTACCAGTGTCACTATGTGTGAACAGAATAGAGGAGGGCGATGCAGAGGGGGCGTCCTGACAGCCAGCAAGGATGGAGAGGTGGAAGGATATTCCCACCCTGCCTGGGAGCTGCTTGCTCTCCCTCCCAGGGGCTCCCTGGAAATATGCAGGCAGTTTACAGAAGGCGAGGACAGACAAAGCTGTGCGCACCGACAAAAGATCTCCAACACTACCACTGTGTAGTGTGAGCATCACAGGGAAAGTCCTACAGAAGAACGAATTAATAGCAAGATGAACTATACAGAAGTTTCCCAGGTGCAGAGGTGCCCCATTAACAGAAAGAAAAAAGAAAAAAAAAAAAGCCCCAAAACAAACAAACCAAACCAAACCAAAATCAACAATATATTGTCAGTCATTGTGCGAATTTTGGAGCATGTGGTTGGTGAGCAAATATAAAAAAAAAATCATCAAAACATGACAGTAAGTGTGTAAGCTGTTCATGGATTGCTCCCTTATGAGTTGTGGTTGAAGCTCTTCTTACTACTCCTCTGCACCTTTTTTCCAAATAAGTAATCAGTTTGTTACCAAAGACAGGCCTCTGCTTTGTTTATCCCCATCTGCTAACTAAAATGTTGTTTGTTTCCTACTGACCGTCTTACTGTGTGAGGAAATAGTTAGCCACTGAGCTGCTGTTAAAAGTAGTGATAATGAGGAGACAGCCAGGAGTAGTGATCACCAAGGACGGGATAACAAGTAGTAGTTAATCACTTCAAGATTCTCTGGTGCATCAAGTATGTACTCCTATACCAGTTCGGACTGAGCTGTGGATACTTCAAGGAACATCCTTATCCTCAAGACCTTGGCAAACTTACAGTAAACTCTTACTGCTCTGAGAGGCCTCAATACCCTAAAAGGATAATGTGAGGAAGGGTCTCCTTACCCAAACGACCACTGAGACACTCACGCTTGCACAGAAGTGTTTTGCAGATGCAGCAAAATTTAATACATAAGTGCAAAAAGGCTCTTCGGTCATCCTAATGAATATGTAAGCCTAGGTGGAGTTATGGATTAGGTAGGCAGAATTATGAGAATATTTTGTATACAAATAATGGGTGAATATCCCCGGTAGGGTGTGCTAGATTTGTGGGGTTTCCCCCTAGCACCCGACATCGAATAAAGCAAGATCACCTCTCTAAATTACTTTTGGTTTCAAGAGCTTTTATTTCAGGTAACAAGTTGGGCACTTCAGAGATTAATGTTTCTAAAGATAACAGAGTTCTTCAATTACATGAGGCATTTATAAGATAGAAGGTATTTTGATCGCTTTCTCTTGATAAACGGAAGAATAAGCAGCAACAAATACAAATGTATTACTCACAATTCTGCATTTACAGGATGTTTGTAACTTAATCCGTAACAGTGATGGCAATCATATGACTAATTTTCATGCAGGACCAAGCATCATTTATGCAACCCAAAACATGTATCAGTGTGAGAATATGTATTAATCTTCAAAGTGAAGAGACGGTATTGCTCGGCGAAGCTGTCACAATGTCACTGGACAATACACCCACCTCCCTGAAATGCCAGGAATGCTCCACTGGACAGAAAGCAACATTGTAAGTAGATTGTTCTTTCTTTTTACCTTGCTTTAGTTTATGGAAATAGTTAATTTCTGGAAACATCTTCAAGCTATCTAAAATTACTTATGATGTGATGAATAAAGTTATGTCTGGTAATGTATCCACTGAGAGACTGAAGAGCACTATCATATTGGACACACGACTTCATATATTAATCAAAGAGACACCACCTCCTGCCGGTGAAAGATTAACAATGCCTCCTTCCTCAGCTCTTTGGAAACAAACTCTAATCTCATTTATTTCAGTAGAAGCAAGAAGAATTTTTTTTAAGACTGCTGATACAGGAATGGCCTCCTTTTTTTTTTTCTTTTTTAGTTTGATACACCTTTTGTCCTAAAGCAAATGTTAAGTATGTGACAAGTGACACACTATAAGTACTGAAAACAAATTTCTACTTATCCAGACACATCAGCAAGCATCCATGTAGCACTGCAGCTAAGAGTTCATTCTTCAGAGTATCTGCTGCATGTCCTACAATTATGTTTTGAAACATTTTTAATTCTACCTTATCTTCTTGCATTCACCCATTTCACATTCACCCAGCTGCAGTCAACATACTCCTCTAAAGCTAAAAGCTAAGAATGATGACTACTGCAGAAGGCACAGGGCAAGAAGTTCAACTCTAAATTGTAAAAGTGATGAGCAAGAGAGATAAAAGCTTCCAACTAAGTTTTCAGAACAGCACCCAAACAGTGTCAGAGAACCCCATAACAAACCACCCAGGGCAGTCTAGACAACACAGTGAAAATGTGCTGCCCCTGGTCCCCCAAATCCGGAACTGACAGGGTCACGGCCTAGGAGATCTGTGAGATCAGATGCATCTTTCAACACTTTGTCTCTGTGACTGAACCCTGCATTCATAGCTATTATGCTGTAATTCCATATATATATTCCATGTGGTCTTGAGTCTCTGCTATCTATTTTTAGTTTTGTTTATACAACTGGCTTAGCAGTACCTGGGATGGATGCATACATTCAAAAATCACAAAAAAAGTGCAAGAGATGGAAGATGGTTTAATAGCAAATACTAAATAGTGACCTGCTTGGTGGATGAGGAAAAGGCTGTGCATGTTGTTTATCTGGACTCTAATAAGGCCTTTGATAGTTTCCCACAGCATCCTCCTGGAGAAACTGGCTGCCCATGACTTGGAATGGCTGTACTCTTCGCTGGGTTAAAACCTGGCTGGGTGGCCGGGCACAGAGAGTGGTGGTGAATAGAGTTAAACCCAGTTGGCAGCTCATCACAAGTGGACAGGCTGGATGGATGGGCTGAGGCCAACTGTATGAGGTTCAACAAGGCCAAGTGCCGGGTCCTGCACTTGGGTCACAACAANCTGGGGTTGTTCAGCCTGGAGAAAAGGAGGCTGAGGGGAGACCTTATCGCTCTCTACAGCTACCTGAAAGGAGGGTGTAGAGAGATGGGGGCTGGTCTCTTCTCCCAAGTTACAGGCGATAGGACAAGAGGAAACAGCTTCAAGTTGCACCAGGGGAAGTTTCGATTGCATGTTAGGAAAAAATTCTACACTGACAGGGTTACTACACATTGGAACAGGCTGCCCAGGGAAGTGGTTGAGGCACCATCCCTCAAGGTTATTTAAAAGACGGGTAGACACAGTGTTTAGAGATATGGTTTAGTGATGATTTTTGTCAGAGTTTGGTTGATGGTTGGACTAGGTGATCTGAAAAGTCCCTTCCAACCTAGGCAATTCTATGATTCTAAATACTTTTTACTGTGATTACATCACTGGCAATAATCACTGTTGCTTCATTTCCAGTAGTAAAAAGAGAGTTGGCTGGAGAAAGCACTCGGCTTCAAACATGTTTACCATATTCCTATTGTAATACTTCATGTGCAGCATAAACAACAGCTTATTCATAGAATCATAGAATGTGTTGGGTTGGAAGGGACCTTTNGGCTGAACAACCCCAACTCTCTCAGCCTTCTCTCACAGGAAAGGTGTCCCTCCTCTGGACCTCCTCCGACAGGTTCATGTCCTTCTTGTTCTGAGGGTTCCAGAGCTGGACACAGTAGTCCAGGTGGGGTCTCATGAGAGCAGAGTAGAGGGGGAGAATCACCTCTCTGGATCTGCTGGCCATGGTTCTTTTGATGCAGCCCAGGATGTGACTGCCCTTCTGGGCTGCAAGTGCACATTGTTGGCTCATCCACCAGTACCCCAAGTCCTTTTCCGCAAAGCTGCTCTCTATCATATCATCTGTCTATCACATCTATTGTCTACCTGCATTTCTGCACAAGTACATGATATTACGGCCTCAATCCAAATCCAAAATGGTAGAATCCTTTGCATTTTATGCTAGACTGTAAGAGCTAATCTTTAAGCAGTACATCAACTGGAATTCTTCAGAGGACTTCAGGGTTTCACTGTTGTGTAAACTGTTACTATACTGCATGTCATTCAGTATTTTCTGCCATAAAAAGCTTTCAGGGTTAAGCAGAGACATTTAATCTTTTTTGTAGTTCAACGTCAACTGTCTCCTTGTTTCTCTCTCACAGTGGCTATAAATACTTCTTTGATGATCTCCTTATCCAAGTTCCTGCCTGTAAAGAAAAATAAATTAGCTAACTATATTTTACGTTTTATTACAAAAAATGCATGTAAGTAGCAACCTGCCAGTCTTCCCAGCAAATAAAATGTTTATTATACCAATGAGTGAAAACATTAGTATTAAAATTAAGCTGCAGGTAACAAGTTAACTTTATATTTTACAGGCAACAACAGACTTCAATCTGTACGAGTAAGGGAAAGGAGGGAAAATTGGGTTTTTTGGTCACAAAAACACTTTGCAAATCAGAGAGTAACAAGTAGGAAGGAGAAATGTACAACTTCAGCACTACAAGCTTATCAGAAACAAAATAGATTTTACACATTTTAATGGCCATAATCACCTTCCTTACAGTTACTGAATATTTGATCAAACTCCCAAACCATCCCCCCCACCACATTTATAATTATGGATTTTTAAAAGAACATTAAATATGCCAACATATTTTTGAGTACTTAGTATTTTGCTTTAGTTTACTTCAGTTTAGTTTAGTTCAGTTTTTCGCTAGAAGGGATAGTGTAGATTCCTCTGGAATGTAAAACCACAGGAAGTCTTGATGGATAAATCTTTGACTGAAGGTTATGCTGAACATACTCACTGCTATTACTCTGGCCAGTTTAGGCCGGTTGCTTTTCACTGGACAAGTCACAGAACTGCCAGATGAAAGATCCCCTTCTTGAAGTCAACGAGAAGATACATAATTTCCTCTTACCTATTAGGACCAGTCTGTTTGTTCTCTTTTCATCTTCTTTCCAGGCTACTGCAGTCTCTTCCAGATCATAGAGCTCATGGACACCTTGGACTATGACCTGATGAGATTTGCCTTGAACAGATACCAGTCCCTTATCAGAAAAATAACTGTTAGTATATATAAACAAACCTTTTAAAATTAAATATGTAAGAGGGGGGGGAAAAACTCGGCAACTAGGCCAAGCAGGGAAAAATATTTCTGGCAACTATGCACTAGTTAGTCAAAATAACTATGTAGTATGATCACTTCTACTCGTAACATACATTTTCACCTCTCCTTATTTTGTTGAAGACTAATCGTTACACTTTGCCATACTCTGCCTTCTGTTCCTCATTTTGTCAGTATCTAGCATGTCAGCAAAAATAAAATGTCATAGGCTACTATGCCACTTTGAATATATATACAATGTATGACGTATGAGTCCATGAAAGATTGATTGCCAAAGATGATGTAAAATGAGGAAAAAAGTTTGATTTCAGATTATTCTGATTAAGCTCTCATGCTCAGCATACTCACTATTCTGAAACAGAATCTTTGAATATTAGAGAATAAACATTTATGAGGTAAAATGACTAGCAACAGAATTAGAAGGGATTACTGTTGGGGTGAGCCCATTAACCCACATACCAAAAGTTGTACTAAAAGAGTTTGCATCATTTCATGTAAAATTTTATAAAATATTTTTAGTGAAACACGTTCTGTAAAACATGTCTTATACTTCTCTAAAGAAAAAAAAAATTAAAAATATTTCATGAAAAAAGGTCTGCATTCAACACATTAGTTGTCATTCTGTGACTATTACTACCAAAAGGATTATGACTGCAGGCAAGACATAAATATAAAAGCAATGAAGCTTGGAACACATTCTATATTTACTTGGGATTCATCTGCTTTGGTGTATTTGTGACTGAGGGTCAGCATACAGCTTATCAGAAGCCTCAGATCTCCTAAGAATTACTTTTATTCCAATGCTCAATACAATGAAAATGTACTTGTGCATAGCAGTGCTGATTTCAGTCAGCTAGATGGGGAGGGACTCTTTATCAGAGAATGTAATGATAGGATGATGCGTAACGGTTTCAGACTGAAAGAAGGTAGGTTTAGATTGCGTATTAGGAAGCAATTCTTTACTGTGAGGGTGGTGAGGCACTGGAACAGGTTGCCCAGGGAGGCTGTGGATGCCCCATCCCTGGAAGTGTTCAAGGCCAGGCTTTGAGCAACCTGGTCTAGTGGGAGGTGTCCCTGCCCATGGCAGGGCGGCTGGAACTAGATGACCTTTAAGGTCCCTTCCAACCTGAAACATTCTATGATTTATGATTCTGTTTTCTTCTATTTGTGAGAAAGGAGAAGACAAGGATACTCTCATTTTGTTGCTGGAAGAGCAAGAATACACAACCTTTCTTCCAATGAAATGAAAATAGTTATGTCACTATCCATGATGCACAAGTGTTCTCAGAAAACAAACCAGAGTGTATTTTCTTTCAGCCCACCAAATGACAGACTTGATTCTCATTTTTGAGTGATTTACTCATCTGCTTAGCATAAAGAAAATGAAAATGTATATTAAACTGTCACCTATACTCCTCTCAAAACCATGCAACCGAAAAACATACAAAATGCCCAGGAAGATGAATATTTATAGGCTGTATCTTTAAAACTACAGGCTGACAATGCTGTAAGAAGTTGTAAGTTTAGACCACAACTAGTACTGCACTGCTACATTATGCCAAATTCAACTTCTGTGTATTATGCCAACAATTATAATTAGAGACAGCAATCTATAGTATCCAATCTGTAGTATCCAGTCCCTAGATAAGGAGACATTTATGTGAGAAGCATGGTACCTTTCAAAGCAATGGAAGTGAAAAATGAAAATTTGACTATTTCCTGATTATTAACTCTGCCACTGATGTTTGGGACTGTACATCTTCCCTCTCAATTCAAAACAAGTAGGATCAATGTTTGCTTCTCTGTCAGCTATCTCCTTTTGAGTTGTTCCACCAGTCAGCAGATAAGAAACTGTCTCTACACGGAACAATGACAAATTGATATTCTCCATTTTGTCTGCTCTGCTACAGTGATAGGTAACTGACAGCACACTGCAGCTTTTTAGACGTAAAAGAGGAAAAGCACAAAGAAAAGAAGTTCGTCATTTATGACAAACCTTCAGTCTTATGACGTCCATGGTGTGCCCAGTCTTATCTTTCACATTCTTCTCCCACAGAAGATTCTATGAAAAGGAAAAATGTTTTCATAAACAGAATGGCACAGGATGATTGTCTATAAAAAGCCATAATGATTTTTCAGTTGACAGGGATCTACTACTTACCTGAATAAAGAGATTTAAGTTTTCTTCTTTTATACTGCCTGGAACTTCAAACGTTACTGTAATTATACCCTGCAAATGGAAAGACACACTCATTATTACCAAACTGAAATTACATTAATTTCAAAGTGTTCTTTATAACTTGGCCTCATAAAAAAGCTATTATATACCCATGTTAAATTTTAAAAAAAATATATTCTCCATTTCTATTCTCCTGTAATTTGCTATATTATGCTATACTTTTTGATTCTGTTTGGATGTGCACTTAAGGGTCATACGCAATGCTTTGAATAGTTTCCCACTGGTCGAATGGCTCCACACTACAAAAACAAGAATAATTTTCTTAATAATACAAACACGCTATAACTACCATAATATTCAGGAAGGCTTCTATTTAACTTCTTTTCTACTTTAGGGATCTACTCAGACTGTTATTACTATAACTGAACATACTGAAGATGAACACAAATTTTAATTGAACAAAAAGCTATGAATTTAAGATTCTGATTGCAATTATAGCTAAGTATGAAACCAATTTTGTATTTAATCTTTAGTTCCAAAAGGAGAATGTAATTGCCCTTTGCTGTTTTCAAGAGCAGCAACTTCAAGATTTGCAGTCCAAAAAGAAAAATACAGGCATTGCATGCTTCATGTATTTATCTGAAAATTAGATTTATTCATGGCAACTTTCTAGAAGGAAGGTACACTTTTCTAAGATACTGTGTAAAAATACAAGTTTTTTCCTTTTTTGCAGTCCCTAACGGGACTGCTGCCCATGTGGATACCCCAGGGAGGACTGTAACCCAGGACTCATCCACAGAGCAGGGTACCTGTATCTCTGGACTGGGGCACATGGGTGACTCATGGAACAAGGACACTAAGGAACAGAGCAGTGACAAAACCTCTAAGAAGCAAAAAGGAGCAGAAAGCTACTACACAAAACTACAGGCTCTCGTAAAAAAGTCTGTCTGTCCTTCTTATAAACCCCCTTTAAGTACTGAAAGGCTGCAATAAGGTCTCCCTGGAGTCTTCTCTTCTCCACACTGAACCATCCAAACTCTCCCAGCCCCTCCTGATAGGAGGGGTGCTTCAGCCCTCTGATCATCTTTGTGGCCCTCCTCTGGACCCGCTCCAATGCGCCCATATCTTTCCTGTACTGGTAGCCCCAGAGCTGGATGCAGCACTCCAGGTGGGGTCTCACCAGAGCAGACTGCATTACTGTAATGACTTGGGGGAATCCAGAGGAGCCTTCGTTCTGGTACTGGGAATCTGTGATTGCATATTCTGGTGCGAGTGGTGCACCCATCACGTCTGTGTGGAAATGTGCAGACAATGTATGAACTGTTGGAAAATGCAGGGACCTGTGAAAGCCCTAGTGGGACAGGAAGATGACTGTGAAGACATAGGATGGTGCCAGCTTCAAGCCCATACGCCCATGGCATGGGGTCTTAAGAGTCGCCTAGGGCTTCCTCCAAGAAAATTAGCCCAGGAGTTGCAAAAGGGATACAACTAACACCTGTAAAACCCTGGGAGACGTGCTGCTTTGCTATGGGGGTAAGGAGACCTTATGCTATGCTTCAAACAGAGCCTCAGAAAGACCACTTAGAATTCACCACCATCAGACTGACAGTCCCTGTTACACTAATGATCTGCTAAAAGATGCACTAGCAAGTGCTCAGGAAGAACAACAAACCCTGAATCAAAACTTAACAGCTGGTACCACTGAACTGGCCAAAGACAAAGCTGTGTAACAAGCCATCCAATCTACTACAGTAACAGCGATCTAGCCTAAAATTAAGGGAGTTGCATGAGGCAGCCCATGTTACAGTACTGCAGAAACGGGAGCACTGCTCCCCTAAGTAAAACCACTCTGCAACCTTTTCCTTGGATTAATTCAAGCACTGCAGGACACCTACAGCTGCTGCCTTGAGAATTCACTTCTGCAGTGGCTGTGGTGGTGCTGGGAAACTGGAGGAGGGCACTTGCAAAAGTCGGAAACTGGGATTTACTGATGAAGGGATATGCTGGGTTCGATCCTTCAGGTCCCACAAACAAGACCCCTGTGGAGGGACTAGGAAGAAGGGGCAGTCAAGTGTGATCACTTTAACTCCTGCTGTGTTTACAGGCAAGGGGTAAGGGATCCTGAAAAAGCTGAGGTCACAGACCAAATGCTCTGACAGCTGGCACAGCCACTATTGCCCCTTTGGTATCACACAATAACCTGATGGGACATCCTATTGATCAAGGAGTGACCTTGAGTATCATACTGAGCGGAACACACCAGAGGCAGATGTGAGATCAGCCCTCATGGCAAAGCATAACAAAATTGCAGTTTTGAAAGTGTCACGAGGGGATGTAAAAGCTCCCTGCTCCTACCCTGCTAACTGGGACTTGTAAAGGGGAAAAGAAGTCCTTCAAAGATCTACACCTGGGAACTAAGGAGTAACAAGCTCAGGAGAAAGGTCAGAGTTCAGTTAATAGGATGTCAAGCAAGCTCTTGGAAATCTAAGTCATCTGATGCATCATCTTACTCCCCAACTGGGGCAGTGCCTATGTTATATCAGATGAATATTGGTCACCACACATTTTGGTTCTGGATGGAACTACAGCTGTTGGACTCAGACACCAATTGGATATCCAACAGTAGTGTTACTCTGTGGTTGTACTGTTTAATTGATTGCTTGAATATTTGCTTGTATACCAAGACACAGTGAGTAAATTAAACAGCCCAGTGTCTTGGTTTGGTATTCTGAAGGAACAAGGCCTGAATTTTACAGTAAACAATGCTATCCTTACTAAATCTACACCGAAGGATGGAGCCTACAATGGAAGCATGTAAATTCAAACCCTTATGATACTAACCTCCATCATCTGCTTCTCAGGAGATGGAGGTTAGATACAACAATTTTGAATATGTATATTCAGACTGCTACAACATTAACACCTACAGTCTAACTCTCAGTGGCAAGGCGTGGAATGTGTACTAGGTGTACATTCAGTTTCTGATGATATAAAGGATAGATACTAACACCTTTATATGTTCATACGGCTCTTTAAGTATGTGTAAGCTTAAAAGGCTTATGTAACACGGGTCTGCAGTGCTGAGGTGTGTGGGAGGCCAACTGCCTTGTGTGTGTGTGTGTCTCACAACCTGTTCCAGCCAGCTCTGAAATCATACAACAGGCAAAAAAAAAAAAAAAAAAACTCATCCCACACGTTAGGCAGAGAAACACATGGCATCATATCAGAGAGAATGATACCTCCAGCCCCTTGGGACTGAAGACTCTTTGGAGGAGGCATGCCATGCCAAAGCGGGTACATACACCCTGAGAGACTGCAGCTTGTTGTTTACCCACAGGGCAGAGGCACTTCTCAGGTAGAGGGCCCTGCATGAACCACAAGGAAGAAATCCTAAGGAAAAGAGCAGGGATGAGGTACAGAAAGGCATTACACAAACACCCCCCAACTTCCTATGTTAACGTGTGGCCTTGCTGGGAGAACTTGGACAGACTAAGTATAACCCATGGAAAAAAACAGGGAAAGTTGGAGGAGAGAGGCAGAGCGAAGGAGAAGTGTTCATGCAAGTGTAGTTGTATTGCATTTATTTTATTCAGTACTCAAATTAGCAATTTTAAGTTTTATTGCCTGCCAATAAATTCAGTAATTCCGACTTAAGACTGTTCTGCTTTTGAGAAGGGTCTAAGCAGAAAAAGATACTGTGATCCTAAGATTTGGAAAACAAAAAAAAAAAAAAAAAAAAACCAAAAAAAAAGAAAATTAAAAGAGAGCCTTTCTACTAAAACCTGTAGGGATGATGGACCAGACTCTTTCCCTAAATTCATCTTCAAAATCAGATATGCTGATCACCAAAAAATACTGTATTTGCTCAAATAAAAGCCACATAGGCAGACCTGCTATTTGTAGTTGCATTATGCATTGTATTGCACACAGGGAGAAGATTCTGCCCTGACATAAACACACATTTGACTGAGTACAAGGGAGGGGCGGAGGGTGAGGGCCCATCATATTTAAAAATAAACATTTTAGAGTTTCTTCTGACATACTATAAATAACATTAACAGAAATGTTTCTTTTTTTAGCATACGTTTGCTTACAGCAGTGATACCTCGTTTATAGGGCAGAACCTACTTCACTGTTAAAACTGTTATTATTTCTTGTGAAAGCAATGCAAAGCACTCATAGAATGGAAATCCACACATGCTTAAGTACTCAGTGAAGCTTTACTACAGCCTTAAAGAATGCAAAGTCATGAATAACATTTCCCTGATATCTACATACAGACAACATGCGGACAGAAAACCTACAGGATAAAGACTGGCCATAAATTTAGGACGTGATTTTGCAAATATTAAAAAGAGTAGTGCTATTTGTCTGTTTCGGTAACACTCTCCATGTGAATCAATGGATGTGTCTGTCTGAAGCTGTGGGAGCCTACAAGCTATTTCTCAAAGTAAGATTTACTGTATTTATATGCACATTCCTATACATATTCAATGTAACCTTCCAAAGATCTTAAAACATGTTACTCCCTAAATGAAACCTGGAAAGGTAACATGATTAGCATTCAATGCTTGCAATTACCCTGAACAACCTTGTTGTTACAAAAAGATTGAAGCAGTAGTTCTGGTAATTACCTTATCTAGATGTGCATGTGTTGTCTTTACATGGTCAAGCTTTTTCTGTAAACTGAAAATAAGTACATTGAGTAGGATGGACAAAATGTCGTTACTTCAAAAATTAAATAAACTTCAGTATTGCAGAGCAAAACTAAAATATCAAGATAAACTATATACTATATTTGAAATGCAAGAAGAAATGTACTAGAAGTATGCAAAAACATACTTGAAATCTTGTTTTGTAACCTAAGATTCAGGGTCTTACTGTACTACTTTGTACAGCAACATAAAATTTTACTGCAACCTTAGATTACACACCCACACAGAATCATAGAACCATAGGGTTGGAAGGGACCTCTGGAGATCATCTAATACAACCCCGCTGCCAGAGCAGGGTCACCTTAGAGCAACATCTGTCTTTAACCAAGACAATGCAACGCTACTTCAAATACTGGTTTTTGAAATACCAGAAAACACTCTGTCTTTGTCCAAACATTCAGAAAAAAGAATACTGCATCATAAGTCAGTATGATGACAGCTCTCTGCTACTGCAGAGAAGACTAGCCATAAAAATCTCACCTTCTACAGTCTGATGACTGTAAATTTTAAGAAGTCTTTAATGGTCTGGGGAAAAAGTAATGACTGATACTGAAGCAACATTTCACACTCCTACTTCTTGCACCTTCTTTGCTTTGTTGTCCTCTTCTCATACTGCATTCCACCGAAACCAGAACTTTTGATGTGTTTCCTGTCACTTCAGGGCACGTATCGACTACAAGGTTCTACCACTACAGTCACATCGATGGATGTTTTATTCATCTGCTATACCAGCAGAAATCCTTACTGTAGTATACAGCTAAAAAAACCAATTTTATTAGTGTATTCATGTGTATTTGTGCTCAAATGGTCCAGGATGCAGAAGGGGTTTTCTGCTACAGATTGATAGGACAGAAGACACTGCTAATATTTTATGTAGGGATTTCTGTATCTATGAACTGGTACCAGGGTAAGCAGTTTCACTGTACAGAGCTCATATAAAATCAAAAGAGAGGGAACTTCATTTAATCAGTCTAGAACCTTCTTGGTGCTTTTAGAGTTTTTCTTTAAATGCTGGAATTTTAAGGTGTTTCCTCTGTTTTAATACAAAATATTGAAACTTCTAAAAGGAACTATGAGTGAGATAAGAGAGAAGCTTGCATCTTCTGCAATTTCTCCCATCTGAAGTGAACAGTGTGCATCCAAGAAGAAAAATGAAGCTGATACCGCCCCCAGTTGCATATTCCCTCCTTTTCTTTACAATTGCTCCAGGAGTCCTTGCTCCCTTTGCTTAACAACTTCAGCACACAAAATGAACAGGAAGTCATTCTCCCCTCACCTCCAATTTTACTTTTCCACCCATCTAGCATGCTGAAGCACACATTTGGCATTAAAAAA